>BPLS01026851.1:0-11977 GCA_019656275.1 Rhododendron kiyosumense
AACCATTGTAGTTCCCTTTGCATTTGTAGGGCTGCACCAGAGACGCGTTCAAGTTGAGAAGGAGGAGACAACTTTGCAGCTAGATGCAAAAAGTTGTTCAAAAATACATCGCGCTCACATGCCATAATGCTCTTCATTATTCCCAGTCCATTTATAAGGCTAAAAATTTTTCCTTGGCGCAGCACAATTGCAAGTGAAAAGATTGTTCTACCTTTAACACATTTTCTCCATATCATTGAATCCTTCTTCCTCCATTTGACTGAAGGATCTTGCTTGATGACTTCGACAATGAACTCCAAGATCCCATGCTGAATGGCGTCGTGGATTATTACATCTATACCGATATCATTAAGTTGTGACTTGCTCAGTTTAAAAATCTCCTTACAAATGCACCTGAGAATTTTTAGGGCTTCCTGATGCATCAACTTTTTGTCATATATAGCTGGAGCTGCAATTAAAAGCGTCCATATTAAAGACAAAGCACACATTCATGTGCGGAAAAGAATTTCATCCAGAATGTCTTCCGTACCAAAGTTTTTTAAAAAGCCGGATATCAGCTCTCGGACCAGGCTTAGTACTGCAAAAATAGATAGCCATAAAACACAAGAAGATTAGCCGTTGGACATCATAGCATAGCATGTCAAAGTATCAGTTTTCACTTTATTATCAATGTTGTCTTTGTCTGTCACATCATGGATCAAACAACCACAGAAATTTCATAATAACGACTCTAGACCTAGAACAAACAGTTGTTAGAAACCTAAGAAATAGAAAAGTAAACCAACACAGAGACCAAAAGATGAATATACCCTTTGACTCTCCACCAAACAAATCCTCCAAAATCAGGAGAACTACCAACACAAGATTCTTCAACCCATTTTTCTTAAGCATTCAGTATATCCATTCACTCACAGGTTCTATATTACTGTGGGTCTCATAGTTGTATACCTGATCATAGGCATCAATGCAATTGATAAAGAAAATGAGTGTTTTGAACTAGCATTTGCGTTGTAACTGTTGAGTAGTCAAGGACAAATGGTTACCTCTTTCCGGTATATATTAAGTAAGAGAAGTGTATTTGATGTTCAAGCAACGAAAATTTTTGGCCCGGGTTTTCAAATGCTACAGGCAAGCAGAAATATAGACAAACAGAGTCAATTTGACAATATCATAGTTTATACCCGAAAGAAAAATTACAAATCTAAGAAATAAACCTATAAATGCCTTCCTTGTGTTGACGGAGCAGCTAAGTAGTAAAAGAGAAGCAAATCCACAAATCAATTGCTAGGATTAGTGAGTCGCATAAAAGAATAGTTAAAAATATTTCACGCAAAGAAAGCTCCATGTGTGTTACTGGACCTATTGGTAGACGAAATAAAGGGCCGTGACGTTTAAAAAAAAATTAGAATTTCAGTTTCTCGAGGGACTATTGATAGGTTCTGAAAAGCACCCATTTAATCTGCCGAATCTACGCTTTGTTGGTCCGTTTACATTGTTACTTGATATATTTTAGTGTTTGTAGGCCTTGGAGACCGATGGATGCGAAAACGTGCAAATTGAAAGGTCTTATGAAGGGTTGCCGCGAAGATTGGCTAGCATTTATTCGGTGGAGAAAACAAAATAGCAATAGAATTGGGCTTATGAATTTTGCTCCGGTTATCCACGTGGGCTTGGAAGTGAAATTGTTATTGCTGGAATTGTTATGCTATGAAACAATAAAATTTATGTGGTGGGCCCAAGTATTAGGAATATTAGATCAAGAGATTGTACCCAAAAGGGTTAATAAAAAATGGGAAAATGACGGCAAAGGATGTGTTTTGATAATTAATACCCGTCAAGGACATGCTGAAAACATTTGTTAATGCAGAAAATGTCATTGATAGGTATTAATTATCAAAACATGACATGGGCCGTCATTTTCCTATAAAAAATTGTTCTTAGGCCTATGGCTTGCACGTGATCTGTGATTTGGTTGAGAGGGAATTGGACCTTGATATTGATCTTAATTGGCTTCGAAAGGGAAAGGGATTAGTATGTGAATTGGAGAAAATTGGGGTTCTTACTACTTACTAGCCAGCCCTATTTTGTCTTCCCCAACCCATCTAAGCCCACCCCTCGTAAAACTCATTCCTCATAAGCCCTGTTTTCAGTAAACTACCCAAAACACCCCACTAGAAAGAGACACACAAAAATCTCTTTGATCTTCCGTTGGCCGGCGACTTCGACTTCGATCTTCCGTTGGCCAGACTAGCATCTTCTTCTTCGTCGCCTTCTGTCATTGTCCACCTCCAAGTCCCACCGTAGACTCTAGTCTCCAATCTTCACTTCTAAGCTTCAAAATGAGGGCCTGTACCCTGGTGACCGGGGGACACTACCCCATGATCTGGAGCCAGTGGCAACGAGCAAAGGGATAGAGCGGCCATAGGCTAATCTCTTCTACACCATCCTCCAAAACTTCTCACCCTCAGATATAGATCAAGGAATTTTGTAGACAACCAATTAGTATAGATCAAGGAATTTTCACCTTTTCCGATCTAAACAGCATTGAATTGGTATAGTATTTTACACAAATCCTGCACTTATTTATACAGGGCATGTACAGAGTTTTTTTGGCGGCTGAAATTTAGGAGAAAAGGAGGAAGGCAACATTAGCTTTTGTTTTGGTGGCTGAAATTTAGGGTTTCTGGTGTTTGTTGTTGACGACAGGGACGTTGGGATTTTTTTCCTGCATTTAGAGGTGCGAATTGTGCAGATAGGTGTGAATTTTGCAAAAATGTGAAATTCTCTAGGGTGAATAGTGTAGATGAGGTGTGAATTCTGCAAAAAGATATGAATAGTGCAAACATGGTGTGAATTCTTCAAAAGGGTGTAAATTCACACTTCTAATAATTCACCACCCTAAGAATTCACACTTCCAAGAATTCACACCCCCAAGAATAGTGCAAAAGGGTGTGAATTCTTGGAAGTGTGAATTATGTGGGGTGTGAATTCTTCACAGGGGTGTGAAATTCTGGGAGTGTTGAAAAGTAACAAGGGTAAAATAGTAAAGCATCTTCAAAAACGGGTTGGATGGGATAGCTCTACAAAAAGGGATTTGCATGAAACTCCAAGCAAAAAATGGGATCAGCCAGGAATTTCCCGGAGAAAGTTAGGTTTGGTCTTCAATAGGTAATTCGAGGGATAGCTTATAAAAGGAACAGACCACACAACACAAAAGGTGTTCGGCTAGGAACAGGAGAAGGGAAGCTCGTAAACATGACTCCGGCTACAATGGTCAGCTAAACTCTTATCTACGGGGAAGATGAAGCTCCGCGCCAGGTAACTTCTTTTATGTGTAGGTTTTAGGTTTGTTATTCGAATCGATTGTAAGACTAAGAATCCTTTTCGTTTGAATTGAATCAGTTGATTTTAATTCTTCCTATCTATTGAGTATTTATATTCTAGATTTCAAATACATAGTTTTGCAATGGTTTTCATTGATTGTGGTTGGAGTTCCGAGATAAATTATGCTCGTAAGACAGATCATGCCGTTAGGTGGCCAAACCGTGCTATTGAGATGGTCCGTGCTATGGGATAGTCCATGCCTTTTAACAACTCAATTATTCTCTTGACGATTATCGAAAGGGTTTGCAAGTCCTAGCAATAATCCCTTTCGATTCAAATAATTAACCTAGCTTATGCATGTCGTAGTTATGTTGTCGGAGTGGATTCGAAACCTTAGATACTTTTCCCATCAGTTTCCAAATCTTCTAATTAGTTGCTTTCTTAATTAATTAGTTTCCAAAGTCAAACAACTCAATCTTTTCTCTTCAAAATAACCTAAAAAATTAATCGGACTTCTAGTAACTCAACCTCACTGTCCCTGTGGATCGACACTCGATCTTAACCACTGTTCTATGAAGAAATAGTTAACTCCAAGGTTTTATAAATTTATTTTTGATATGGTACAACACAGTCAACTATATTGGGGAATATTTTGTTGAGCATAGAATATTTGTTGGCGTTGGATTGCATAACATACAATGTTGAGCCCATTAATTAACAAGTTGGGCCTTTGGAAGAATTAATTATGATAAAGGGTAAGTATGGTTTAAATATGAGCCCTAGTATTCCGGACAATATAAGTGCTGGAGAGGTAAGAATGACAATTAGAAGAATGGGAGATGGGGTGATCTAGGGGGTGAAGAAGAGGGCCGGAGTATACAGAATGGACTAAGGCAGTCACTTTGCATGGGTGGGGTATACTCAAAATCCCTAGGAGAAAGACAATAGAGACATTGTAGAGAGGATATTCTCCTAAGAATTAGTGCTCACCAACTTTCTTTCTCTGGGTCTCTTATCATTTCTGAACAATTTGAGAGGAATGTCTCATATTTATAGACATCAGAGGCCAGTACTCAGGCTCTAGGTGGCGCTATAAAGCATCAACATGTGTCATCTTCCGTACCTCTTGACCGCAGGGGTGGGGTAGCTCTTCACGTGGGTCTCGTGAGTCTCAAGTGCCAGACTCTTCCCCCTTTCATGGAGAACCCTTCTTCTTTTGAAGCCACCGAGCCACTAGATCTCCCTCATTTTCTGTTTGGGCAAGATGATGACTTGTTCTGCCACTACCACAACCAAGCATCAGAGGGCCCTTTAAAACCTGCCTCATGACCGAAGCGAAGCATACATGAACATATGGGCATCATATAGGAACCAATTGGCTACTTGTGTTCATCTCCTTTTCCTCAGCGCCGCGCCATTATTCTCTTCCCCTTTAGGGCCGATTCTCCAATTCGGAGTGCCCAAAGGGTTAGTTTCTAGTATGTCAGGCTCGTGCCCTTCTTGGGCCCCTCTCGCGAATGCCACGTGTTTGGCTATCTGGCGCGGGTCCCACTTCTTTTGCGACCGTGCCACGTTCACATCCTCAACCATGTCACTTGTTGCACGGTTGATGATTGCATTGGTCATGTTTGGGTTGGTTGGTCAAACTTCCTGACCTAGTCAAATCTTTTATTCGCTTTCGTTCCCCACAATCGCACCCTGTCCATGTGCATGATGTCAGCAGCATTTCAAATCCCAACACACATTTTTTTGTTCACACTCTCTCCCTCTCTTTCAAATCAAGCCTACCAGTGCCACCGTTTGGTTTTTGTACAACCAACCCCCTTTCCTCGTACAAATATTGAACAGGGGAGGCAAAAGGGCTTTACTTTTCAATTTTTAGAGCAACACTTCTCTTTTTCTATCGTTCATTTCACCTTCTTTCCCAGATGGAAGTTTCTCTATGTTTTTTCCTCTCAATCTTCTCTCTCCTTTAAACCTTCAAGAGGTATTCCCTACAATTTCCATGGCCAACCGCACTCCCCTAGACCGGAGTGAGCTTCCTCCACTAGATAAATGGTGACAGGCCCTTTATCTAAAAAGGGCGGCACCCCTTTTCGGAAAGGGTTAAGGGGTTCATGCCCATGGGCTCGACACAACTGTTTCATTTCTCCGAAGAGGCAACTCTTGAGGAGGTAGACCTGATGACCCCTTCATCCATCCCTCATCTTCGTATTGAGAGGGACAATATTCCATTCTCTCCTACCCAATACGGCTCTTGTTGTCATGCTCTCGTAGGTCGGGAAAACTAGGTGGATGAGGTTATGCAAACAAAGACTTTCTATAAGGTTTTGGATAAGAATCGCATGATCAACTCCCTCACCATTTCCAAAGACTTGATCCTCAACTGAGAAGTCCCAAATCCTAGTTTTGCCTTATCTCGGTGAGGTAGGGAGACTCATACCTTCATGCTTGATTGGGGAGAATCTGGACCTACTCTAGAATACGTGTCAATTATGCTTCATTTGTCTTTGCGGGGGACCAGTTCGTTTGATCCTTCAAATCTCTCCGAGTCTGAGGAAACAGATGTTCAAAGGCTTCAGGAGGCTTATACTTAAGCGGGTAAGCTAGGTCCTCGTTTCAAGTCCAATGATGATAGGGTAGAGAAGTGTTTCGTTCCTAACAAGACTTCGTGGATTTGCTAGTCAAGACATTTCTTGAAGGAGATTCGACCTCGGTCGCCAGGATCTACTAGCCTCGCATGGAGCAACTGGCCCTTGTATGGAGGTAATTTATACTTGGCTGGCTTCCTGATTTATTTATCTCTCCTATTTCATGCTGCCTGATCCCTCTCATAGTCCAACTCAATTTGTCTTTCCCCTTGCGGTCGTTTTAGCAAAAAGTGCTTTTATTTGCCTTGCCCTGATGTTTTTGGGCTTCTTGTGCTACCATTCGGACATGGCTCACTTAGGAATGGAGCGTTTGATGGGGTATTCCCCATGATTCGCACCCATTCTTCTACGAGTGCTTCCCCGCCACAGCCCCGTTCCCCAAGCTTTCAATGAACTCAACAGGGTTTATGCCCACGATGAGAGGGGCCACATGATACGTGATGAAAAGGGCGAGTTTGTGCGAGAGAGATGGCCAATGCACCCCCAAATTCTGAGATGGTCAAATCGGTTATGTGTGAGGCCTAGGGGGACACAAAGATCATGTGACCAGTGCTTACAAAGAAGGATAGGATTAAATACCTAGACACCCCTCGAAGTTTACCCATTTGTCTCACTCACCCCCTCTTAGAATTTCGCCTACGGCCAGACCCCCTCATTAAAGTTTTCATTTGGAAGACCTAACTCCGTTGGATGGAAAAAATGAAAAGACCAAAATACCCTCATATTCTTCCTTCCCCTTCCTGGTACATAGAGAGAGAAGAAGACAATTAAGAACTGATCGACGACAAACTCGACCCTATTGATCGACCACGAACTCGACGGCAACAATCACAATACGAAAATCACAAAATCAAAAACCCAACCACTACGAAATCACAAACCCAATCACAAAATCACCAACCCAATAAAATCACAAACACTTCAAAAATATCTCAATACATAATAACAACTCACGATTACATCAGCAAAGACGAGGTTGGAGACGACGAAGGACGACAGAATATTACATCGGCGGAGGACGGCCAAGTGGGTTTGTGCGTTTTGGGTTTGGAATTGGAAAACCCAACTGGGTTTGTGCGTGTGTGAGTATTACACACACAAAAAGTGAGAGAGGAGCTCCACAAATCAAAGTTCAGCCACCATCTGCTTGCCAAGAATTAAGAAATTTCCCAAATTGAACGATAAATTTACTGAAAAAAAGAACTTTTAAGACGATGGCAAATTTCCCAAATTGAATATTTTAAAAGTTCTAGACCTGACGAGTGAAGACCAGTACACGCGCCTAACGAAGGCCACACGTGCGGTTACTTTGGTGGTCGAACGGCGAACATGAAGGGTGCTCCGGGATCGTCTTTGACAGAGGATCACGGTTTTGTGCTCAGATCAAAAGCTAGAAACTAACTACATAATCTCCACTGATTTGTAACCTTCGGCTGTACGAGGTTAATTTCACTCAAAGAGCTTCACCCACTCTTGTTTCAGCTTTATCCTTGATTGCTGTTGGTGGCTGACTCTATACAGACTAGTTTGTGCTTAGAAATAACAGTGATCATAGAGCGAGAGATAGAAAGGAAGAGGAAAAAGATGATCAGATGTCTTGATTTGCGGCAATTTCAGATCTGCTGCTTCTCCATCTTAGTTTTGTTTTTGTTTTTTGGGCCAAAGTGGGCAAATAATAAGTAGGGGAGATTTCGGAACATTTTATAACTTTTAACAGAATTTAGGTCAAAATTTTACCGGTTCTAGACGGAACCCAGACGGAAGGGGTCTACGAGACAAAAAAAAAACTTTAATGATTGGGTCTGGCCATAGGCGAAATTTCTTAGCCATAGGCGAAATTCTAAGAAATGGTGAGCAAGACAAAAAGGTAAATTTCGAGGCATTTAACCCAGAAAGATAACCAAAACCTGCAAGACCTTTGGTATTTATTTATTTTTTGGACGGATGCCTTCACTTTCCATAGGAAGTGAACCTTATCCCGTGGAGAACATGATATTAAGATCTTCAAAATCGATCTTTTGAAATTTGTTCAGTTTGTTTTTGCCAAGTATGACTTCTTGGACTTAAAAATATCCTTAAATTCGATTCATGATTAGGAGTAGTTGTATAGAAATTGAAAGAAGACAACAATGAAAAAATTAGAGAGGTAGAAGAGATTTTGAGAATCATTTCACAAGTCTTGGGCATGAAATTAGGAATTGACTGAACCCCCTAGGGTTGGCACAGCGGTAGACATCTAATGATCAGGGGCCTCAACAAACTTTTGGTTTGGGGTTCAACTCCCACATGTGTCCTATCAGTTTTTGTGTTGGGTCAATCTATAGCGGACGTTGTGCCGACATTAATCACTAGTGGATGGTGAGAATGGTTTTCAGATTAGTTTTTTTTTTTTTTTCTAAAAAATGTTCTCAGATTAGTTGGTTTTGTGGGCTAGATACCAAACTACCAATCAGGAATTGACTGCATCACATAATCAACAAAAGAAAGCTTCACAGCTTTGCAAATTCTCCAATAACCCTACTCTACTGAATTAGAAGCCTTGCATAGCTTCATATAAGCATGAAAGAAATCCTACTCCTAGAAGGATTTCTATTTGCTATGGGTAAATCAAGACTTTTTGACTTCTAAAACCTATTGAAACGAAAATCATAGGTCATAAGAGTAAGACAACCCATGGCAAGTCCAAAATAATTGAAAATACCCATAGCTTATAAGTATACTAGCGCTTTGTCCGTGCCTGAAGGCACTTGACAAAATTCATTCAAAACCTTAACCAACCATACATGACTACCCGCATTGCTCTCATCATCGAGTATTCTGGCTAATTCAATCCCACCTCATCAAAATTACATAGAATTGTGCAAGTTCAATAAGTGAAACTCAAAAAAAGAAAGAAAGAAAACCAAGCTACTAACATCTAATTGATCAATTCACGCTGTCAGCATTATAAGAGGGGTAAAACGATTGAACGAAAATCTATTATCATCCAACAATCAACTTAACCAATAAATGAATGGATTTGATCAACCACCTTCTCCCAAATATTTTGGAAAGCATTTCAAAATGGATAATTTTTCTGGGACATCCCAAAAATGGAATACTAGACCATAATAAAACACCAGTGGTTCATGCACAACAAAAAGTATGTAATTTTAAGCATGATCACTATGATATTCTTTCTTTATCATTTACCAAACCATCAAAATATGTGTGTGATTTGTAATCCAAAAATGAGAGAGAGAGAGAGAGAGTGAAATGGAAATTTCCCTTGTGATGGGTTGGATGTCATTGTTATAGGGGGGTCATTGTTTCAGTGGTATTCTGAAAGCAGCCACTTTGTGCATATTGCCAAAGGTTAGATCTATCTCCAATCTTCTCCCGCTCATACCCCCAATGATTGGGGACTACATGTGTTCTATTGTTGTTGTTGTTGTATGGGTTGGATGTCAAGGGGAGAGAGGATTTTTGAAATATGAAATTCCCATATGAAAGGATGGTGCTTCTTTATAGAAATTAGTTAGTTTTCTTTCACATGGTATTTTTTTTTTGATCTTGTAATTAACCAAAAGTTATCTACGAAAGACTAGTTTTCTTGGTCTGTGGAAACAGAACTTGGGCCATAAGATAGGATCCTTATTATAGATCCTGTTAGGAGAGAAGAGAGGTCTTTAAAACATGGAAATGCCACGCAGGACATTTTGCAAAACCATTGTGTAATGTAATATTGATTTTGCAAAACAATTGTGTAATGTAATATTGATTGAAAAGATTTAACATAACAAGTTTAGTATCTAACTTTAAAAAACATGAAATATCACTAAGACAAGAATCATGAATATATGCGGTTCCTATCAGGCGGCCTTGAAATCAACTCAAATTCCAAATATGGTATGTTTTAAATCTATTTTTCTTGAGCATCAGCATCATATAGCCTGCATCACCTTGAATGACACATGCATCTTCACGTGTACAAATGAAACCAGATACACAAACATGCAAGTGCGCACACACAGAGCAGGGGAGAAAATGAACATGCCTTTGTCAATTATATTTCCTCTAGCATTCAGCTCGTGCCTGGGTCTTGCTGGATTCTCTTCATCAGTTGGTCCATGAGAGGGCCCACCCCCATATTTAAGAACCCTTTGTAATGAATCTACACTGATACCTGCCATTGCAATAAATTTTGGTCAACACTCCCGGTAAACCAAATCAATCCAAACCGAACTTTAAGTCCCAAACAAACAATTGGGGTTGGCGACATGAATCTGTTGAAAATATGTATAAATGGAAAATAGCGTGCTGCAATATACAAAGCTTATCAAATAAATTTGAAGGTGTGAAATAAATCTCCTTAAAATCCATGCAATGTGTAACAGGTTTTGATAATAAACCTTGTCAAATAATTTTTACCTATAACTTATCAGACTTGTTAGCCAACAAAGCATTGAACAGATATACTCACTTGAGTAGATCCATCTTTTCCAGTACACAAGTTTACAGCCACTTGGGAATGCAGATGGTTTTTTAGCCAATATTCCGAGGGTGTAATTTCCATAATGATCTTTTGTGAGACCCAATTGTGGGTACTGCTCCAGTAGATGTGAAGCCATGTCTGTGGTAAGAAAAAGCAAGCCTTAGGACTAACAACCTAAACATCATGAGAGGGCATGACTTTAGACAACAACTGACATGCATACACTTACCATACATATCAGCAGTGATGAGGCAATTCAGCAGCGTAGCACCATCCTTGCCACTGAGATCACCAATGGGAGTTACATCGTAGAGGTAATGTACCATTTCTTTGTGGCCATATAGAGAAGCCACAATAACGGGGACATGACCGTCAGCACTTTGATCAGTTCTTCTGGTTACCAACTTGCGATTCTTGTCCACTATTAACTTGGCTAATTTTGTGACTCCACTGATGGCAGCAAGAGAGAGGGCTGTATCCCCGTATTCATTTGTCATTTCCAAGTCCTTTGCTGACATTAACTTCACCAATTCCTCAGCAATCTGTATATGTCCAGCCAGAATCGCAACATGAAGAGCAGTATCCCCATTGGCCGAAATTTTCAGGCTAACAACGTTCGGTTCCTGATCAAGTAAATGAATTGTGGTTTTCCAATTGCCACTTTCAACTGCTTTATAAATTGCCGCGTAGCGAAGGAAATCGGTATTCTCTGCAAATTATCTTTGCTTTGAGTTAATGATTGTCATTGGAGTAGGTAGATAAAACATAAATGCACATAATAGATTACCATGCACAACAAGACCAGAGGTATAACCAACCTATAAAAGTATAAAACAATATGGAGAATTATGAAAATCGAAGTATACAAAATCAATATATCACAAGATTTTTCACAGGTTTATATTACCAGAGAAAATGTCACAGGATTTATTTCCCTACACTGTAGACTTTACAAGTATTTCCATAAAAGGATACAATAATAAGCATAAAAAAAGGCAATCTTGACAAAAAGATGGGTGATACATTGCAGTTTTTTCACCATAGAAAATACAAAGCACGAAATGGAACATAGTAACCTCGTGATGGTTGATGCTGTTGTTATACGATCTTGGATAGAACTCAACCACAAAAGCTAGCTCATGAAGTGAGAGTGCCCTCACACTTAAATTCTTCCTATTACTTTGGTATCTAAGTGATGTGGGATTTCTCTTCACAGCTGTATGTTATTAAGAGGATCTCCCATGAAGTCGATCAATCATTTTAACAGTATATTGTGCTTCTAACAGTAGTCATGGCATCACGAATAAACTGACCATGCTATTATTGTGGGGCTTTCACCTCAATTATTCTTAAATTGGATACGCTGAAATTGCTTATAGAAGAGGTCCATGCAGTTTCTAAAATGGAATCCATTGCGAGTCTAAGGCACACATTTCACTGAGATAAAGAGTGACAAGGAAATTTGATGCCGGATATTCCCCATGTAATTTTGGTTGCAATATTTCATCAAAGAAGTATGCAACCAAGT
>BPLS01026862.1:0-12555 GCA_019656275.1 Rhododendron kiyosumense
ATCCCACGAAAGTTATAATTCTTGCCTTCTTTAATTGTGATGTTATACAAAGAACTCAATATTTTTTCTCTCTCCACAAAGTCTACAAGTCTATAGACTCTTACTTTATAGTCTATTCTTGTATCTCTCTCTAAAAACAAAAGCAAACATAGACTTTTATGAAGACAAAAGCAAACAAATATAGACCAAAAAGAGTCGTGGCAAGTATCGGCTCCCTTAATTTCATATTTTGTATATATGCACCAAAATAGAAAATCAAATATAGACCAAAAAGCACTACAAGTACCAAACACTACAAGTTAAAGGTGGAGGGAATGACCAATGTATTGTGTTTGTTTGGTAGATTTCTTTTTTCGTTTTCTTGAAGATGGCTATGTAGGTTAGTTAAAGTAGTTAAGTACACACGTAAGTAACATGGTGGAGTACCCGCGAGGGGCAAAGATTCAGTGATCTCGAGGCAACGCGTGCCAAATGCCACTAAATTTTACTGTCAGCGAGCCAAGTCTTGATTGCTCTCGTAAGAAGAGACATTAAGAAAGTAAGTGCGTGTGATTGCAACCAAAGAATGTCTCTCTAGAATCACACAATTCTGCACAGAAAACAAGAGTAGATCAAGTTGTTACTTGTTCCCTAAAATGGCTAGTTATCCAATGAAACAAAAACCGGTGTTCATTAGACTTGGATCGTCATTTTATTTACCTGTGAAGTTCTTTACCTGCTATCGTTTTCGTCGTTAGGTTCCAAGCTTTTAAGCTGCCTTCTAAGTTTTTCAGGCTCAACCCAATATATTCAGGTCGATTTCGTCCCTTCTGCGTGGCTTTGATGTAATTTGTATTCCCCATCCGTTCAACTCGGACCAGGGCTACTTTTACGCTGGTAATAGATTAATCCGTGTATAAATTATCTATTACGTTAATAGATTGTTTTTAATCCGAATCGTCCAAAACACTTTTGAATGGTTGAGATTGAGTGTCGTAAACCTTATTCGCGGCTCCTACGTGAATAAGATTTTCTCAACACAAACATTGTGACATCTGAAAGTAGTGTAATCTGCTCTATAGACGCCAGAGGAGTATCAATGCTACAAAAAAAAATGAGTCAGAGTCAACAAACACACGAGGACAATAGTAGTAGTAATTTTTTCCCTTCGAAAACTCAAAACCACAATGGCGCAGCTAGTGAGAGAGACGAGATCGAGGAGAAATTTTTCAGTACCAGGTGGGTATCATGTGGTGCCCGCTCGGTACATCCAAGCTGTCCAATGCGATTTTGGACAGCTCAGATTTTGAGAGAGAAAGAGGAGGGGTGAGAAGAGAGAGAATGTTTTAATCTGAACTGTCCAAAAGTGCTTAGAAGTGCCGAGTGGGCACCAGTGAAATATACCCGCTTAGCACTAAAAAATTTCTAGAGAGAGATGGATAGCAAAAAATTTTAGAGCGGAACAGAATCTTTGTATTGTAACACATGCATTATGGATGTTTGCGATACTTTGAAAATAATCAGGGGTGTCAAGTACGTTCCACTAACTAAAATTATTATGTACTTTCTCCATCTCAATTTAAATTAATGTCCCTTACGGGGATCCGTACATTTTCAAACTCAAAAAAAATACTACTTCTATATATATTATTTTAATTTTTGTACACCAAATTAAAGTACTCAAAGTACTTTATTTTTTAATTGAAGATGATGTATTGTGAGAGAATAACATATCTTCTAAAACGAAAAATAAGTACTTAAAAAATAAGAACATAAGTAGAACGGGGCCTCGGTGAATTTATCTAAAAAATGCCAAGGGAGTCAGCTGTTAATATTGCTGCAAGTTAGTAGTTATGTAATACTCTGTACAATAAATGTCAAAAATATGTTGTAATAATATTAAAAACAATAAATAACAGCAAAACACAAATAGTCAAAATAGTATATTCAGGAAACATCAAGCAAAGAGGTTGTTCTCCAAGAGCAACAAAATATTATTGAAATATTTCTCAGGAAACATCAAGGAAAGAGTTGTTCTTTCAAGAACAACAAAATATTAATGAAATATTTCTCAGGAAACATCAAGGAAATTAATTAAGAGTTGTTGTTCAAGAACAACAAAATATTATTGAAATATTTCTAACGACATTCCTTTCACTCTTCGTCTTTACAATGATCCTTCTACAAAATTTCCACAACATTTGATAGACATAAATAAAAGGTCATGTGAAATTGTATAGAGGCCACCACTAAAGAGCATCCACATCAAATTCATCCATATATTTTATCTTAGCTATATATAGCCATTTTTTGATATTTTCAAAACTCTCCGTCTATTAGGAAAAAAACGATTTTGTGCTCCAAGAGCAATGCTCCTCCTCTCATATAAGTGCACGAGGGGCGCTAAATGGTATGGCCCAACCAGCTTTTAGCTCAATGGTATGGCCGAAGTTTTCCTTAGTGGAGGCCAAGGACCAAGCCTCATGAGTGACGCTTTGGGTGTGATACATTCCCTGAGTAAGTTCTAACGACTGACAAAAAATAATATAAGTGCATGGGCCCTATTTTAAATACGTGTCTTTTTGTGAGAGGAATAAGCATTGCTCTCGCATAATAATGTCATTATATCCAATTATTCTTTCTAAACTCTTTTTATTTTGCTAACTTATAGGAGTAATATTTTATTCTTTCTATTTTCTAGTTTAATGTATTTTTCTCCCCCAAATAAACCCACCCACGGGTTTTTAGTCATTGTAGACTGAAGGCTACCCAGAGCAATCTCTACCCCAGATTGACTTTTTTTTTTAAAAACTCCCCTTCCATTTATTGACACTTCTTTTTTCTGTTTTTATTCATTTAAAAGTACCAAATTGCCCTTCATATGGAAGGAGTGACTTAAGAGGTTAGGCTAATTCAGTAACTTTACATGAATAGAAGACCAGAGAGAGAGAGAGAGAGAGAGAGAGAGAGAGAGAGAGAGAGAGAGAGAGAGTACCAATGGATAAAAGTGAAGTGTGAAAATTATTATTATTATTTTTAATTTAAAAAATCCAAGTCATTTTTATTTTTGTGAACTTAATCATAGTTTGGGGTACGACTTGTGAGGTTTGATTGTTAGTGGGTATGAGCGCAGGCATGATTTGTAGATATGGTAGTACTCCCTTCGTTCCTTTTTAAAATGTTCACTACGATATTTTGTGTGCTATTTTCAAAAGTCTATCTCTTTATGTATGTTTTATGTTTTTAAAATCATTCTCTTATAAAAATAATTAAGATCTATCAACCAAGATCTATATTGTATATTGTTAATAATATAAATTGAAAGATATAGGCAATTGAAAATGGTACACTGAACCGTTATGAACACTTAAAAAAGAACGGATGAAGTACTAATTATTTGCGAACCGGGTGTTTAATGTTGCCTCGTTTCTTGTGAACCACCCCACTCGCCATGCCTATATGACCCTAGGCCACCACCTGGGGGCTAGGTCAGTCACAGGACCCCTATAAATACAAGCACACGAGATATACACAGGTGGACACTCTGTTTCCCTCTTTTACAATATTTTCTCTCTGTCACTCCCCGATCTAGTAACTTGAACGTTGGAGGGTCCATGGCCGGAAACACCACCGGTCCTTGAACTTGTTCTACAGAGAACCCTTCCCAAAGGCTCTTGGAATGATCATTCTGACTTGAGCACTCTTGTCGAAGTGGTCTGATCATTCGCCTAGATTTTGGCCAGTGTGTATTTTTTTTTTAGTAACCGAGAAACAATCCTGCAGCCAAGCAGCTATTAGACCCGACTGCGCAATCCAAACATTGGTGGAGACTAGCACAACAACCCACCGCCATGGCCCTCCACTTAAATCATGGTTTGTCTTCAAGAGGAATCGAATTAATCTTGCTACGTTGCAAGCGCAGATTTGCCTATATCATATTGACAACCCATGGGTGGGTGGCCAGTGTGTATTGTACTTATGTTTATTTAGTCACTACAACACGAAAGGCTTGTAGCGAGGAAACAATTTCCTCTCTAAAACGCTGATTTCCTCGCCCATTTTCCTCCCAAAAAGCTTGTCGCAAAAAGAATTTGCGAGGAAAAAAATATCCTCGCAAATTCTTACCCAATTAGCGAGGAATTTTTTCCTCGCTATAGTTTTTCCTCACTAGACACTAATGCACTGTTTACAAAATAGGCGAGGAAATTTTTCCTCGCTAGACTAATTTTTTCCTCGCCAATTATAGTTTCGGCGAGGAAATTTTTCCTCGCTAAAACCCTTGAAACTAAAAAGAGAGAGTTTTCCAGCTCATTTGCTTCCGCGAGAACTCGAACCGTGGCCTCCTGTATGGAGGCATTCACTCCATCCATCACACCAACTTCCTTTTCAGTTCAAACCTTTGCCTTTTTTATATATAAACCTTTTGTAAATTCTTTCACCTCTCTAAATTTGTTTCTTTAAACCTTTCTCTCTAATTTTAGTCATTTCGTAGTGTTTCTTTAAACTTGTTTTTTAAATCATTAACATTATTCGCTTTTATTGAATTTTTTTATAATTTAATGTTTTGTTATATATCTTTAATAAATCTTTATACATTTCTAAATTTGTTTATTTTATACTTCGTTTTAATTCTCTCTAAGTTTAGTAACCTTTTGTAGTGCCTAAATTAGTTTGAGCACTTTAAATTTCTGCAAATATGATATTTTTTTTGGTGAGTTAATCTGTTTTTACTGTGTATATGCGCCCATAACAATTTTAACTCAACTACAATATTACAATAGTAATAATTTGTTATGTTTCTTTTTAAATGGGGTTAACCTTACATATTTTGAAATAGATTTGTGATATTTTGAAAATACATTTCGCAATTATTAAGTACTTTATTTTTTGTTTAGCTTTTCATTAATTTTTTTTGTATGAATTAATAATTAGTTATCTCTACGAAAAGCAATCCATATATCCCCTGCATTCTTTTTCTGAAAAGCACATCATTCATCCACAAACTTATAATCCCTATGTCCAATCCTTTTTTTGGGTTTATAACAGTCAAAAGAACAATACGATAGAATTGATGAATGCACTCTATTACCTAAAGTGTTCTATTCCATGGGTATTTATATACAAATACGATTACAAGTGATAAGCTTTACAAAAAATATTGCAAATGATAACATATAACCATTGAAATGGATAACATTATTAAGATTTCTTTTCTTGATCAACTGATTTGCACTAATTGGTTGACACCCCCCGCAAGCTAATGGTCGAGGCATGACCTTCAGATTGAAACGTAGTGTCCGAATGCGGGAAGATGCAAGTCCTTTTGTGTAAAAATATCAGCAATTTGATCATTGGTGCTAATATATTGGACGGTTAAATCACCCTGAGCGACTTTGTCATGCATAAAATGATAATCAATTTCAACATGCTTTGTGCGGGCATGGAAGACGGGATTGGCTGTAAGATATGTTGCACCAATATATATTATCACACCACATTAATGGAGTGGGACAGATATAAAGACCAAGTTCGAAGAAGAGTGACTGAACCCGGCCAAGTTAATTAGGCGACCACATCTGCAATAGCCTTGTACTTGGATTTAGTTGAAGAGTGAGCAACAGTGCGTTGCTTGCGAGAGGACCTCTTTTCTTGATCAACTGATCATTTGCACTAATTGGTTGACAATAACTATGGGATGAGCTTTATTTTAGCATGTCCTTAAAAAATTTTGTATTCAAACAATAAATTTTAGTACAATTTGAACATACTGACATTGTTAACAATTAATTTCAGTAGGGGAAAAGTGAATTCATATAATTCGTGTGAAACATATTTTTGATTTCATCAATTCAATGCGATTGGCGAGGAAACTATTTTTTTCCATTTATCACTTTTTTATTTTAATAAATTTGCTTATGATATTGAACTATGTAGTCGATTATCCGTTACCACGTGATATTAAAGATACATGAACATAATTAATGATGACTTACATATAAAAAATTTAATGAGTCCAAAAAAAGGTGACAAAATGTTTTTCGCCAAAAGGTTACATTTAGCAAGGAAAATAGATTTCCTCGCAAAAGGGTTACATTTAGCGAGGAAATTATTATTTCCTCGCTAAATGTAACCCTTTTGCGAGGAAACAATTATTTCCTCGCTAAATGTAACCCTTTTGGCGAGGAAATTTAATTTCCTCGCTAAATGTAACTTTTTAGCGACGAAATTAAGTTTCCTCGCAAATTGTGTACTTTTAGCGACGAAATCTCTTTTCCTCGCCATATTTCCTCGCAATAGGCCTTCCGTGTTGTAGTGAGTAACTATCCAAATTAAGGAGCCTAATGGATGATATCACCATTACTATCGATCTGTTACCATTGTAAATGGAAAAAAAACAACAAAGATTTGTGCACGCAACAGTATTAATTCCACCACAACGCCCCTGTGATGTTATTAGAAATTCTGATTCAAAAGCTGAGGCCACAGGCCGTACACATCACTAGCTTATTTACAGGAAACTATAATTAATATCCTAATCAATCTACGTACCCTAATCAAGGATTAGACCATTTCTGGACGAAGGGAGTATAAAACAGACTTTTGACATCATAGAATTCCAGAAGATGATGTTAGCGGCTCTTGCGTCATCCATCGTCGTTCCAACTTGTCCAAATAAGCAAGCTTCGGCCTCTATCCGACAGAAAATGGCCTGTTGGAATCTAAATGGGGAAGGGCGGTTGTAGCGATAGCGAGGATCGGTACGCATTCCTACCGGGATATGATGGTACATTTGGTCAAATCTCTCACTTTGGTAAACAGAATGCCTTTTAAATTTATTTTTTTATCCGCGTAAACGGGAAGATGTTACGTTTATAGAGAGAGATAGAATATCATATAAAATTGAGAGCTTACTTGTTAAGGCTCAGTTCCAGAAACCTTTTTAAAAAATAAGCGGCTTATTTCATATTTTCAAACTAAAAAATAATGTAAAAGAAAGATAATATTTTAATTTTTTTTTGCATCGTATAAAAGATCGAGATTTTTCAAACAAGATCCATATTGCATATTTTTAAATTTTAATAAACTCATAATTTTTTAGCTTGAAATTGCATTCTTAAAAAATAAGGACTTTTTTTTAATTCCGAATTAGTGTTATAAATTAGCCAGGGTGAAAAGGGAGATGGGGATAAAACAATGGAGGAGGTGGAGAGGGACAAGACAAGGGAGGAGGTGGACTTGTTGTCGGCATTGCCGGAGTGCCTCCTAACAGCCGTTCTCTCTCGAACATCCCCTCGGGATGTGTGCCGGTCGTCAGCAGTCTCGAAGGAACTCAGGTCCGTTGCTGAGTCCGACGCCGTGTGGGAAAGATTTCTGCCGTCCAATCATGAAAACATCATATCGGGATTGGCATATGATCCTGTGGCTTTCTCCACCAAGAAACAACTCTTCGAAAGCCTGACAGAGATTGTCCTCGACGATGGTGAACGGGTAACCTAATCGCATCATTTGGTGATAAAAAAAAAAAACCTAATTGCATCATTAGTTTTATATGTTGATGTATGCAAAATAGATATAGCTAGCTACACTCCATCGTGTTAAAATCCTACGAAAATGATTTGCACGATTTTATACGCATGGTTGTATATCCTTGTCGTCTGTCGATCGATCAATTAAACTTTTCTAACTTCGAAGGCCTTAATTTCTCAATTAATGTATCTTTATTTTCACAAGCAAGATCGATCTAGTTGACCAGCATCCAAAATCAAGGGTACGTAGATGCTGGTGAAATTAAAGTCAACTCAATATCTTGGAGAGAAATATGTTAATTAGTTTAGGCGCGCGAGAGTGCTACTGGGAATTATAGTACAACGCACGATTGATTTTGCTAAATTTTGGACAATTTTGAAAACCATTTTTGTAACATAGCTTCAAAATTTTGTTCCAATTGCTGCTCTGCCTTTTCATATTTGAATAGATTGATTGACCTTCTGCTTCACCAATTCTTGTTGTCTTCTTGTTTTCATTTCCCTTTTCTGAGTTCAAGATACTTAGGCTTTGTTCGGTAGCCTTTTTAGTTTTAGTTTTAATTTAGTTTTCAATCATTACCCTACTTATTTCTCCAATCATTACCCTATTTTTCTAATTATTACTTTCTCATCTCTCTATCTCTCTCCAATCATTCTCCTATTTTCAATCATTACTCTATTTCTCTCTCTACTCACTACCAAAACTAAACTAAATTAAACTCTCAACCAAACACTATCTTATTTTTTGACTTTTTGTAGCAGAGATTCAAAATAGATAAAGCTAGTGGAAAAAAACGTGTTGTGCTAGAAGCTCGGGAGCTTGCAATTACATGGGGAAGTTTCCCTGAATATTGGGAATGGATTCGTTTACCTCGGACAAGGTACCCCCCCCCCCCCCCCCTCTTTATGAAAATGGAATCTTCTAATGTCATTCACGAAAGGAGAAACGAGGCCATCACAGTTCCATTTGATGGTATAAGCTTTTCGTTTGAAGGTCTCTTGGTGCGTAAGTTATTTGTGCAAATAGTTCGGTTAGTCGTACATTGATAGTCATCTCAATATAAATCATCACTTGGCTTGAGATAAATGAACGGTCAGCCATCGATCTCATGGTCCATTTCAATTTTGACCATGTATTTCTCTGGAGCTAAATATAGTTGAACCACACACTTATTGATAGCTGACTATTGATCCTGATTTGTTGCATTTGAAATTCACACATTCAAACCTAGAAAATGAAAGGTTCAGATCGTTAAAATGAGAATGTGGTGGGGTCGCCTCGTATTAGGATCACATTACATAACCCTACTTGCTTAATTTATTTGTGTATCTAAGTCTCGTGTGAATATCTTTAGTATGTGTAGATCGTCGGAGGTGCCCGAGCCTCCGGAAGAGCGTTTGTTCGATCTTAGAGGCAAGATAGAGGCTCGGTTGTTGTCGCCAGAAACCACTTATGTAGCATACCTTATGTTCAAAACTTGGGCAAGCTATGGGTCTCTCGGCCGAGCGAAGACATGTGTGAGATTTGCTGGGAAAAAAGGAGATGGCTATGAGACCACCAACATTGTTAATTTGGAACCGCCAAAATCAAGCCATCATCTGCGGAAAAGAACAGAAGGGTGGATGGAGATTGAATTGGGAGAGTTTTTCACCGGTCAAGGAGATCACGGCGAAGTGGAGATCCGGTTGATGGAGGTCGAACAAGGTAACTGGAAAGGTGTCATCAGTGTACAAGGCATTGTGCTTCGGCCTAAAGTCTGATTCCTAAATGAAAAAGGGTATGTTTGTTTGGGGCGATCGATCGACGGCATTCTATGTATATATTTCAAGTACTTGTTTCTTTATTCTCATAGGCATGGTTGTAAATAGGGACGGATATACGTGCCCCCACGCACATCTAAAAATTTGTGTTAATACTCATCTGTACAAGCATAATCACATACGTGCATGTGTAGTGACTATATTTACAACTATGTTAATACTCTTAATTTGTACTTAGCATACACACTTGTATATATTTGAATACATGATCAATTAATTCTATGCTTCAACCTTCGTTGTAAGATTGATTTGTAAGTATTGGTTTACAAAGTGTTTGTCTTTTTGAAACGTTTATTTCTTTATTTTTAACTGTTGTGGAGAAATATAATTTACAGAAAGACTATCAATAAAACAATCTCTATCATTCTACAATTTTTACAATTATGACTACTAAAGAGTCCCCACTAGGCTAGACTTTGTAAAGCCTTCTTGTTGATGAACATATATGATGGCCATCTTTTTTTTTTTCAAATGATAGGATACTTTATTGATAATAACAAAGAAAATACAGAGAACGGGCAACCATTCCAAGAGAGGGATATAACAACCACAAAGGAGACCTAAATACCACGTAGAATATTCAGAATCTCACACAACCAAATGTGCAAAACTGATGGAGCATATCTCCAATCAACACAACACGACAAGTGACTAGAAAAACACCCACGTAGGGGTGAGGGAAGCCCCCACAATGGGGGAGAAATTAAATAGGAAGAATCGAAAACATCAACAAAACAAAAACCTAGCTACAACAGACCCACACACTTAAATCTAGCCACCAAAAAACACCAATCGAGACCGTGGCCCGGAACCTCAATCACCACAGCAATCATACCTTACTGTACAACGACACCAACTACTATCTTCGTCCCAAGAAACTAGCTACGACCTCATCAGGGCCAGTTTAGTGTATGGTAAACTGTTAAACAACGGTTTTTGCAAGTTTGGTGATGTTCTTCTCCTCAAGACGTTCACATTATTAACGTAACACAAATATCATGACATCTGAAAGTAATATATTCAATTGCAGATTTTCTGTAATCTAAAGTTCCCATCTTTTACCCTTTAACCCTTTCGAAAAATTCTTTCATTTCATAAAAAGGAAGGGGTAGAAAAGGGAATTTGGTTCAGTTAAAAGTCAAATAAGCAAACACTTGTAACATTTAAAGTAAGCAGACAAATTGATTATGACGAAGGCCAAGCAGATCCACTTAAAATCTTTTGAGACTTCGTTCTTACGCGCATGTCTCCGTTCGTAGTTCCTATGGATGGTGATGACGGGAAATCGGCCTATTCCACCAAAGGAGAACCTCACATCTATAGAAATCAAACTCTAAACCTCACATCTCGAACAAGCGCTACACCGTTATTAGGCCAAATTACCCAAAGTTACCCGGTTCAAATCTGAAAAGTATATCATTTTATTCTTACTCTAGACTATTTAATTCTCCAGTTATATTTTTTTTACCCCGAAGAAACCCACCCTCTACGCCACCACACAGCGCCACGTCCTCACCAAATCAACCTGTTGGAAATTGGAATTGACCAACTCAATTCAACTGAATATGCATTGTACAGCTCAATCAAATACTTGATCCATTTCCAAAATAAAATCTGTCTTTACTCAAATTTTATTCACGTTTGTTAGTTTTGCGTCAATTTTTTGTGGATTAATTGTTGATCGTTTCGACAGAATGTTGGCCTATTAAAAAATAACAGGTGAGCAAAATGAGTGTAGCGAAAGTAAGAATGTTGAGGTGGATGTATGGTAAGACTAGATGAGATAGAATTAGAAATGAAACGATTCTTGAGATAGTAGGTGTAGCACCTATAAAGGAGAAGTTGAGGAAAAATAGGCTAAGGTGGTTTAAACATGTCTACCATAGACCTGGAGATATAGTATTTAAGAGAGCAGATAAGATAGCTTTGGGTAGCAACACTACGGGGAGGGAAAGACTTAAATTTACATTAGATGTTATTGTACGCAAAGATACGAGTCTAATGGGTTTGAGTGAACAAATGGCCCTTGACATAGCTCAATAAAGAAAAATGAATCATGTAGCCGACCCCAATTGATTGGAACATAAGGCTCAATTTAGTTTGGTTTGGTTGATCGTTTCGACAAGAGAAATAGAAAAAGTAAAGAACTACGACTTTTACCCAAAAAATTTTTATTAGAAACATCCAAATTTTAGCATTTTTAGCCAAGTTTTTGGGCTAAAAGTCATAATTTCTTTACTTTTTTTATTTTTGTTGTCGAAATGATAAATAATTCATAAAAATTTGACGCAAAATTAATAAATACAAAAAAATTAAATAAGAAGAAAAAAAACTCTCAAGCTTGGAAACTAGCCCGGCTGCATTTTTTAAACTTATAGGTTTGAAATTTATTTAGGTATTATTTACATGAGTTTTTTTATAAAAACATCTCTCGAACTATCATCAGGTTTTTTACTTAGTCCTTGAACTACCAAAATCCTTTACTTCGCCCTCGAACTATTCAATTCCAACCCCTTTAGTCCAATTCCCAACGGCAGTTAAGAAAATGGACGGAAAACCGCATACTATTCATGTGTGTACTATTCATCCAAGCATTTCATTTTTTTTGGGTTATTACAGATCTACAAAGATGATTCAAACCGCTAAGTTATTCTTAAAATATTTTTTTATGAATTTTTGAAAATAATTAGCTCAATTCGATAATGGTAAGGGTCGTTTTAACATTTGTAAAGCCCCTAAGAATTCTGAAACACCCTATGAATGTTTGCTAAAATACCCCTTACCTATATCGGATTGAGGTAATTTTAATCAAAAACCCATAAAAAAATATTTCAAGAATAGCTTACCATTCAAATCATATTTGTAGGATCTATAATGACTCAAAAAAATTAAACGCTTGGATGAATAGTATACGCATTTCAAACAGGTCCCTGTTTCAAACTTTGACATTTTCTATTTTTTAAAATTTTTTTATTAGACCATTACAGATCCTATAAAAATTATTCAAAGGTAAGCTATTCATAAAATATTATTTTATGAATTTCTGAAAAAAAAATAGCTCAATTCGGTATAAGTAAGGGTTGTTTTAACAACATTTGTAGGCAGAGTGTTTCAGAATTCTTAGGGCATCCTACGAATGCTGAAACGGCCCTTACCATTATCGGATTGAGCTAATTATTTTCAGAAATTCATAAAAAAATATTTTAAGAATAACTTAGCAGTTTGAATC
>BPLS01026867.1:0-14175 GCA_019656275.1 Rhododendron kiyosumense
TATCCTCTGAGGAGGATGGGGTCCTCTTTTGCTTTTGTTTATGTGAATTTAGTGGTCAAGTCAGTTTACGAGCACCTTGATTAATATTGGGAGTTTAATTTCATCGCTCATTTGCGGGAAGTTCAATTAAAACTAAAGTAAAATTTCTTATGAACTGACCCCCAAAAAATTAATAGTACCTGATAGATTTTGAACCTGATACCGCAGGAGATAACAAACTTTTAAATGGCAACCTTGAACGCAATGCCAAGTTGCCAACCCTTGGGGTTGACCTCTTTTTTTTTTTTTGGTCGCCTTGGCTTCTTAGTTTTTGCCATTTCAACTCCAGTGATATCACCAATGACTCTATCCCTCGCCTTTTTAATATACTCCCTATTTAAATCGATCTCTACAGATTTTTTGGGGAAACACATTATTTATAGGAGATTGATTTATATCACGGAGATTATGTGATTCTCCTATTCACGGAGCCGTACGATCTCGGCTGTTCGTTTTGATTTTAGACAGTTGGAATTTAAATGAAACACATCTATAAACAACTATTCACGGAAATAACCGCAATAAATTAAATTTTTCTAGATCCCTTTCACATATACATGTCTTTGTTGGAAACTATCTTACGTATATCTATCTTACATATGAAGCACATATATTTTTACTAGGGAGTCTAATATATATTGTATTTGTATTCGTATTGGATACCGATATACTTGTCATATCGGATACTCTAGGTTCTGTATTTCAACTTTTAAGCCATTATTCGGTTGTGGGTTTGGAAAAAAAAATTTAAACCCAAATTCACTTATTACTTATATTTTTAATCATTACTTTCATTTCTCTTTCCACTCATTATCACTATATCTAATCATTAGTCTCATTTTTCTCTCTATTTCTCTACTCATTATCTCTATTCTTAATTATTACTCTATTTTCTCTCCTCAACTGTTACCCAAAAATCAAACCCAAAATTTTTCTAAACCCACAGCAGCACCGAACGAGGCATTTAGTTTAGTGGCACTTCTTCTAATGTATCCTACTCTTTTGACTTTTCTAACGACTCTTTTCCTCTGATCATTCTTCCCACTTCACAGAAACAATTCAGTAAAAAAAATGGACTTTCTTTCTATCATCACCGCCTTCATAGCAACTGCTCTACTGCTCCTCTTCCTAGCCTTCATAAATCTAATACTACTAAAAATCTTCATTGGGAAATCAATCAGAAACCCGGAGTACCCGCCGGTGGCCGGAACCGTGCTTTCCGAGCTCTTCCACTTCAACAGACTTTATGACTTCCAGACACAAATTGCCAAAACACGTCCTACTTTCCGGCTCCTCGCACCAGACCAGAGCGATATCTACACGACCGATTCGCGAAACATCGAGCACATACTTAAAACCAAGTTTGACAAGTACACCAAAGGTAAGGAGAATCAAGACGTGGCGGGTGACTTGTTTGGACAAGGGATATTTGCTGTTGACGGTGAGAAGTGGAGGCGGCAGAGGAAGCTTGCAAGCTTTGAGTTCTCTGCTCGGGTTTTGAGAGATTTCAGTTGTGCAGTTTTCAGGAAAAATGCTGCCAATTTGGTTACAACTGTTTCTGAGTTTTCGGTGGCCAACAGGGTTTTTGATATACAAGTAAGTACTCTCAAACCCAATTCAGAAAGGATAATTTGGGTTGATCTTATGTTCATGATTTAAGATATGTGATGTGCCTATTGTGGTGGTTATATTTGTATGCTAAAGTCAAAAGCTTGTTTGAGGTATGTTATTTGGGAAAATAAATGCTGTGATCTGTGAATTTTCTGTAATGTGAATACCCAAATTACCCTAGACCATGTTCATTTCGGAACTCAAGTCTTAACCTTTTCTCTCTGTGCATGGTCTTCAATAAATTTCCTCCAATTATTATTCTCATTTCTCTATCTATCTCTCTTCACTCATTACCAAAAAATTTTCTCAAGTCCCAAACGAACATGGTCGTAATTTCTGTTTTATATATCTTTATTAATGAATGGTGATACTAGTAATAGCAAATTCCTTTAACCCGAAGGGGTTCACCAAGTGGGAATGAGAAAACATTAAGTATTTTTCTTCCATGAGGACAAACAATCCAATCCTAGGGGCTACTGGAGGGTTTGTCCGGTCATTAACTCAGGGCCACGAAATTAGTCGAGATGCACGCAAACTGGCTTGGACATCAAATTATGAAAAGAAATAGAGAATCCCTTATGAATTAGCAAATACTAATCAAGGCTCACTAAGGCTCCGTTCAGTTGTCAAGAAAGTTGTGTGGGAAATTGATTCCCAGAAAAAGTGAAGTGAGGTGAAGTAAAAGAAAAAGAAAATTATTTTCCTGTGAGTGTTCATTTGACAAAAGAAGTTGTTCATTTGTCAGGAAAAAGAAACTTTCGGGAAAATTTTGTGAGTGTTCACTCATTTTCCTTTTCCTGCGACGCAAAATCTTGTGTTTTTTGCAGGATCACTTTTGCAGGAAAGTAATTCCTGCAGGAAAACTTAAATTGGTAAGTCCTAGAATTTTCCTACCAACTGAACACTAGGAAAGTTATGGGAAAATTGATTTTTCCATCATTTCCTGTACTTTCCTGGCAACTAAACGGGGCCTAAAATGGTGTAATAGCCTTTCTGCTTTTGGACCACATTAATTTTGCTTAAGAAGTTTATGAGCCAAAATATTTTTGCGCATGACTTAATGCAGCAAAGATTCATATCAGTTAACTTTTATCAAGTTATCTGGGACATTTTTTTTCCTTGGAAATCAAGCACAGAAATTTGTGGGTTATCTCAGGATTTGCTAATGAGATGCACTCTGGACTCCATCTTCAAAGTTGGATTTGGAGTGGATTTGAATTGCCTACAAGGGTCAAGCAAAGAGGGAACTGCGTTTATCAAAGCCTTTGATGATTCAACTGAACTTACATATTGGCGCTATGTCGATCCGTTTTGGAAGTTGAAAAGGTTCTTTAACATTGGTACTGAAGCTTCCCTTAAGAAGAACGTCAAATCAATCAATGATTTTGTCCACGGTTTGATCAGTACCAAGAGGAAACAGCTTGCAGTGCATCAGGACAGTGTGAGTGGTAGACTGCTAGTACTGCCGTCTCGTTTTTCTATTTTAGTACTGCTATTTTGTTACTTCCATTGTTGTTGCTAGTTTTTAGGAACCGCAGCTTGCTGTTTCTTATTGGTTTTGAATCCTTTGTTTTTGTTTTCCACTCTTGTTATACTTGTTCTCGGAAACGAGAACAAGTAATTCCAAAATCTTTTTAAGCGCTTCCTACAAAGGGGGTTGTTTTCAAAATTTCCAAAAACATATTTCCAGAGCAGAAAACTATACCAAGCAGAACTGCCCTCCTGGACTATTCATAGCATTTCACGTGCTTTGGATGCTGGTTTTTGTATTTTGTTTGGAAAGCAGGCGATGAGATTTACAACCACAAAATAAGGAGATAGGCTACTGATTTTGTTAATACCTTACACTGGCTAATGTTTCATGATTTCAAGAATGACAAGGAGGACATACTTTCAAGATTTCTGGTGGAGAGCATGAAGGATCCAGAGGGGATGAATGATAAATATCTGAGGGATATAATTCTGAGCTTCATGATCGCTGGCAAAGATACCTCTGCAACCACTCTTTCATGGTTCTTCTACATGCTATGCAAGAATCCACTGGTACAGGAAAAAATTGCACGAGAAGTGAAAGAAGTTACTAGTAGTCAAGGGGATGAAGCTAGAATTGATGACGTCGTCGCAAATATCAGTGATGAAGTACTTGAGCAAATGCATTACCTTCACTCAGCATTGACTGAGACCTTGAGGCTTTTTCCTGCAGTCCCCGTGGTAAATAATCCCAACAACCTCATAGATTGTTCTTCCTTTGTTTCTCAGCAAAATTTCCAGGTTTTTTCCGGTATTGCATGTCATTAGCATAAATTTTTGTGTGCGAAGTACACTGATCTCCCCTGAGGTTTCTAACAATTGAGGGGATCTATCATGAGGCTTCTTAAATTACACTGACCTGCTCCGGTCTACCTGGCAATATACAATTCCTCTTTCCATGAGCTATATCTCGGATGGTGTTGAATTTTGGGATAGCAGGTCATAATACCCTTATCCCACCTTTGCAAAGATACATTTAACAGTCATCTTAGAGAGGGGAGGTCTCTATATTGTAAGAAAGAATGGCGTAGTTATCTGAAATGACAGGAAAGGTCTAGTCGCCGTAATTTTCAGAAATCCCGGTGTAGACAAATGCAACTACTTTTTTCCTCTAATAGTTAGCACTCGTGTTCCAACGTGATTGTCAAAAACTTCTTTTTCCATACTCTGCTGGTTCAGTTCTACCATCATTTTCGCATCAAAAGCTCTAATTTTTCCATTTCTATTCATTGGTTCTTTTTTACCATCTGGTGTACAAGGATGGGAGGTGTGCAGAAACAGATGACATTCTTCCCGATGGCTTTAGGCTGATAAAGGGAGACGGGGTGTACTACCTGGCCTATGCAATGGGCAGAATGCCTTACATTTGGGGAGATGATGCCGAGGATTTCAGACCAGAAAGATGGCTCAACAACGGGATTTTCCAACCCGAATCACCCTTCAAATTTACTGCATTCCATGTAAGTGAAGTCTCATGGCAGTTCCCTATTCAGATTGTGAGCACCCGAAATATGTGTGTTCTTGTGTTATGATTTTCAGGGAGGTCCTAGGATCTGCTTGGGGAAGGACTTCGCTTATCGCCAAATGAAGATTGTGTCAATGGCACTTCTTAGATTCTTCCGGTTCAAGTTAGCTGATGAAATGAAAAGAGTCACTTATAGAACCATGTTTACACTGCATATTAAGGGAGGTCTCCATCTCTGTGCATTCCCAAGAGCAGGTTTCAATAATACGGAATTGTAACAAGAAGTTTATAGCTGTTTTCTTGGATTCATTGTGATGATTTATGGAGAAACAGAAGGGATCAAGGCTGAACCACAGTTCAATGAAATAGTACAAGGCCTATCCATGAATAATAAATGGACTTGATTATGAGCATCCTATTTTGGAAGTTTTTTGGGTTCGATTCAATGGTTCAAATTGTTCACTTTCTTAGAATAACATTGAGAACACATGCCACACCAAAAATAAAGTTGCTAATGTTTGAGATGATTTCAAAATGAATTTATTTTTAGATAAATGGGTTTAATGGTTTTTCCCCTCTCTTTTTTGGGCAAGATTAATTGAAAACAATATCAAACTATAGTTGATTCACATGATTTTTGACGCGGACTATGTTTTGGAATCCTTTTTAAAAGTGAATGGTTTGAATCAATAAATCAGTCTGAATATACCTAAAATAGGCCAAAAGTGGATTGTCTTATAGCATCTCCATTGTAATAAGCAAATGGGTGTGGATAAGCAAACTTAACAAAAATGCTCAAAAAATACCTCACATTGTAGTAAGCAAAATTACAAGTCTTATAATTTGGTGTGGTCGGATGCGTGATTGAAACTCGTTTGCGATTGGACATATGTGCATTGTGTATTATGGGGATTTGTTTTGTTCGGGATGCAAAAATAACCAATGTGGAGGTAGAAATTGTTAAGTTTGATTATGAACTAAATGGATAATCAAATGCTGACGTGACACATTTTGGTTATTGGTTTTGATTATTCCCATTTGCAGGTGTAAGAGCATCCACAATGGTACTAATCAAAATCAATAATCAAAATGTGCCACGTAAGCATTTGATTATTCATTTAGTCCATAATTAAACTTAACAACCTCTACCTCCACATTGGTTATTTTGTATCCCTAACAAAAAAAAATCCACAATACATAATGCCCATTTGTCCAATCGCAAACGAGTTTTAATTACGCATCCGACCACACCAAAGTATTCGTCTCGATTAGACGATTTCAATATGGGGTGTTTTTGAGTTATTGAGTTTTGAATTTAATTGTTGAGTTTAGTTATTGAGTTTTGGTTATTGGTAAAAGTTGTTAAGTTTGGTTATTGAATTGGTGGAATTTGGTTATTTACTAAAAGATTGTAACTTTGGTTATTACAATGTGGGGTGTTTTTTGAGTATTGTTGTTAAATTTGCTTATTCACATTCATTTGCTTATTACAATGCGGATGCTCTAATAACTAAACTTAAAACTCAATAACTAAAAAATACCCCACATTGAAATCGTCTCATCAAGACGAATAATTTGATGTGGTCGGGTGCATGATTAAAACTCGTTTGTGATTGGACATACGTGCATTATGTATTGTGGGGTTTTTTTTTGGTTAGGGATGCGAAAATAACCAATGCGAAGATAGAGATTGTTAAATTTAATTATGAACTAAATAAATAATCAAATGCTGCCGTAGTATATTTTGATTATTAATTTTAATTATTTCCATTGCGGCTCTTATAGGACTAGGGATGATCCAATCCCTTATAAGAAGTCAAATCTTAATCCTTTAAGACAGACAGGCCCATGACTTCCCCATTATACCAACTGACCATTTCATATTGTGTCCGAAGTGGATTCTCTCACATCAAAGTTTTGAACTGGAGCAAAGAGACGAAATCTTGACGGTCCAATATCGCAATCAATAATTCAGATCAACTTAGAGACTTTTCACGTAGACAATTCTTTCAGTAAAAAGTCTATGAACAAATCTAAACTAATGATTTTTTTAATATACAATCCAGATTATGACTGTGTTCTCTGATCGGAGAGATCCGAATTGTCTGCTAAATTCAACTAGCACAGGGGATAGCACACATTCACACACAAAAAGCCGCAGGCCATCTCTCTCTCTCTCTCTCTCTCTCTCTCTCTCACTACCAAAAATGGCTTCCATTGACTCTCTCTCTACCATCATATCCATAGCAGCCATTCTCGTCTCTTCTTCTATCCTCGCTCTTCTCTCTGTTAAACTCCTTTCTACCAGCAAACTGCAAGGCAGAAATAAAAAGAAGTACCATCCAATTGGCAGCACCGTCTTCCACCAATTATTCCATTTCAACAAGCTGCACCATCACATGACTGATCGTGCTTCAAAGTACAAGACTTTTAGGTTGCTTGGCCCTTTCAGAATTGAAGTTTACACTTCAGACCCTGCAAATGTTGAGCACATGCTCAAAACAAACTTTGACAATTATGGCAAGGTATGACTACGCCCTGATTCCCTGTACATCTATTGTTCTAGTCTATTTAGCATTTGACCCTGGATGCATTGGTTCAATTTGAACCATAATTATCAAATGCCACATTTAATTTCTGGTTTTGACAGTTTCTAAAGGGGGTCCATACAAGATACTATATCTAAAGTTTGACTACACTGGTGTTGGGAAGTTTTAATTGACCATGAATTTCTGATTTCTACCTTACCAATTCCAAATTTTGACCCCTTTCATTTCCCTGTAGAAATACCAAAACTTGAATGGAATTTGGCTCTTAGGGTATATTCGGAAACTTTTACTAATGTTTATTGAGTTCTTGGATGTATGGCCGACTTAAGAAAAAAAGCTTCAAAAATCCCCATCTTTTCCCTTTCACAGTCCAAGATCCAAAATCCAAATGGGACTTGATACTGATAAAAGGTAGGTGTACTGTTCTACTGGTGACCCCAAAACAGAAGATCCTTTGCAGATTTGTGAAGGAAAAGAAAACAAAGCTGGGGACATAGGAGTGTGCTCACTACTAAGGTTTTCGGTTCAAACCTACCAGGTGCTCAACACTTATGGGTTCAGTCCATAAAGATACAAGACTTTGCCCCAGCTTTAATCGGACTCTTCGCTAGTGAACGGTGGCATTGGTCCCCAGGGACTAGTTGAAGTGCGTGTACACTGACCCGGATACTTGAGTTATAAAGCTTTACAAGTTCCTTTTTTCCCGCTCACAAGTCCACGATTCCAATACCACCACAGATACGGATACAGATAAATTGAACGAAAAACCCAGAAACACTATTGTAGGGGGCATTAATAGGTCAGGCACTCAATAACAAAACCATGAAATTTCGACATGATTCAACGTGCCTTCCCCTTTTCTATGATGTTTTGATAAGTCTTATCAAGTCTTGACCTACCAAATAAAAAAAGTCTTGTCCTACCCGAGTTTTATGGTGGATTCAAGTCATGAGAATTAATGTAGCATCTGAGGAAAAGGCTGCTTTACGACCTCACCAAAAATCTACGGTAACCCGGAATCTTGTTCGTTGATTATGACCTTCATTGTGATTCTGTGAAATAGACCTTCATTGTTGTGCTACTAATTGTTATATGCCTCATCTCTAAGCACATTCACGTTAGCTCGATTTTATTTCCTTTGTGGCAGATAGAACTACTTTTTTGATTGGCAAGGCAGATAGAACTGATGATAATCAGCATTCATAACTTGAGTGAAAACCTTGTCTATTGGACCTTGCAATTTGAAGTACTTAGACAATGTGCAGGGTTTGCACAATTACCGCATCTTAGGTGATCTATTGGGCGATGGAATATTCACAGTAGATGGAGAGAAGTGGCGCCAACAGCGGAAATTATCGAGCTACGAGTTCTCTACCAAGGTTTTGAGGGACTTTAGCAGCATTGTATTCCAGAAAAATGTGGCAAAACTTGCTAAAATTATATCTGAAGCCACAGCTTCCAACCAAATAATGGATATTCAGGTGAGTTTTCTGTCGAATATGGTTAATGTTAATGTTTTCACTTCCGGAAATAACAGAGGAAACCCCACTTTCCAGGAAACATCAAATACATGTTTGAGAATATTTGAGAATTGTTGCCACACAAAGATGAGGAGAATATGATAAAGGACATGCCTTACAAACTTTTCATTGTTTTTAGTTTCAAAATCATGGATAACAAAAACAATGCAAACGGATAATATATTCAATTTCATGGACCCTATTTAACTGCTGCCGAATGCTAATGCGGTACTCAATATAGGATCTGTTTATGAAATCGACTTTAGATTCGATATTCAAGGTTGCCTTTGGAGTTGAACTGGACAGTATGTGTGGATCAAGTGAAGAAGGCACCCAATTTAGCAATGCTTTCGACAACTCAAGTGCAATAACTCTTCGGCGGTATGTTGATGTCTTTTGGAGTATAAAGAAAGCTCTGAATATTGGGGCGGAAGCTGAGTTGAAGAAAAACATCAAAGTCGTCGATGATTTTGTGTACAAGCTAATCCGTAGCAAAGTCAAGCAAATGGACAAGTTACCAGATGATGATTCCTCGGTAAGCAGACAATTGATATATAGTGGGTATACGTGATAGCTTTTGGGGGAGATTTTAGTTTTTTACACCTTGGAATCTATCGCAGTGTCTGCTTCATCTCTTTTGAGCTAAAAACAGCTTTTGAAGCTTGTTAAAATCTGATTTCGTAGAAGCATCAATTTCGATAGTGTTGGCTTTATATTTCCATGATCAGCTTTTGTGAAATTCTAAGTTTCGACAAACACCCCCATAATCTTGGTTGTAATGTTGACATTTCCAGGCAAAGAAAGAAGATATTTTATCCAGGTTTCTCCAAGTGTCCGAAACAGATCCTAAGTACTTACGGGACATAATTTTGAATTTCATAATCGCTGGTAAAGACACGACAGCAGCGACTCTTTCCTGGTTCATTTACATGATGTGCAAACATCCTGACATACAGGAAAAGGTTGCACAAGAAATAAAAGATGCAACCAACATCAAAGAGGGTACTGACGTTGATGAGTTTGCTGCCTGTATTCGTGATGAAGCTCTAGAAAAGATGCAATATCTCCATGCCGCTTTGACTGAGACTCTCAGGCTGTACCCTGCAGTTCCAGTGGTACAAATTTGACTCTAAGGAGCAAGTGGTGGATCTATTTAACAATCTCAACAAGGAGAATATCTAGAAGTAAATTGTCTTTTGTTCATGCAGATATTTGTCTAGGTTGAATGGCTAATCATTTCAGCAATCGTCTGCCGTTTCAGCTATCACTGCAGAATTAATCATCTTTCTGATAGTTGCGCAAATTGTGTTCCTTGTCATGGCTTTGTAGCTACAGAGAATTAGAATCACAGACACGTACGTATTCTTCAGAGCTACAGGGCCATGATCAAACACTTTGTCCACACAGTAGTAAGGAAAAAGAACTACTACTGCAAAGGAAAAAGAAAGACTTGACCATGGATTGCTGAAATGATCATGCTTCTAGATTTCCTTCGACTCCTACCTTGGTCTTTGTTGTATGAGTTCAACCTATGAAAATATCTGCAAAATAGAAGATAGTATCCTCCGAATCTCGAAGAGATTGTTGAATTCTGCCACTTTTGTTTTCCCTGTGTCTCTCGTCCTGCACTGTGTAAGATTTCCTCATATATATTTGTCTTCAGGATGCCAAGATTTGCTTCTCAGATGACACTTGGCCGGATGGATTTAGTGTGAGAAAAGGCAATATGGTGGCTTACCAACCCTATGCAATGGGCAGGATGAAGTTCATATGGGGTGAGGATGCAGACGAGTTTCGACCAGAGAGATGGCTTGACCAGAATGGCATTTTTCAGCCAGAAAGCCCTTTCAAATTTACAGCCTTTCAGGTAAGAAATCAGATACCTATATTGCATTCAATTCGAGCTCACAATGGATACTTCTTCGAACTCTTGACAACTAAGTACAAAGTTTCTGGTTATGATCAACAGGCTGGACCTCGAATTTGTCTGGGAAAGGAATTTGCATATAAGTAGATGAAGATCTTCTCGGCTGTCCTGTTAGGGTTTTTCGTCTTCAAGTTAAGTGATGATAAGAAAGCGGTTAATTACCGGATGATGATTAATCTTCACATTGATGGGGGTCTTCATGTCCGCGCCTTCCGTAGGTTACGTGGTTAGAACCTCACTTGTCACATAATCCTATATTTTGCTATTTGTTCATTGTACATAATCATGCTATTTGTTCACATTTAAGCTCCCCAATTTACATTTGCTAAGTCTGTGTCCAGACACAAACTCCTGCTGTGTCCAGACGGATGCCATGTGGGGGTGGACGGATGTAGCAGACTTAAGCCATTTTCTTTGACCTTTTGAACTATGAAAGACCAACATCGGCTTGGAGCTATTTTTAAGCCCTAAGGGCCATCTTAGGTCATACTAATACTCTTGCCTTGGAACTCATTTAGACTTGCTTCAAGGTGAAGGAAGGGATAAGGAGAAGGAAGAAGAAGAAAAGGAGGAGATTCAAGGGAGCATGGGTTCTAATCCAAAGAACTTGAAGTCTTCTCCATCCATGGCCGCCTAAACTCCATTTCTAGGTTTAGATGAATGTCTCCTTTCAAGTAGCTTGAGTTTTGTATGTGTTTTAAGACTATTCATATGAATCATGGTTGTATGACTTCAGGATAATTTCATTTTTGGAATGAATGGTTTGAATGCTTCCTATTTTATCAATTTCTTGAGTTTGTATTCTAGATTTCAAACACTTGCATACACAGTTTGTATTGATTCATGGAGTTGGTTGAAAGAGTCTATACCTGGCAAAACAAGGTGTGCTATTAGACGAGTCGTACTTAGATACGGCTTGTACTAGTAAGACAACTTGTACCACCCAAAGATATCTATGCCAATATTTTATGATGACTTTGACGGTTTGTCTTTGACCTAGCAAAAATCAAGTTACAAGAGGGAAACCAGATTCAATACCCTAGAATTTTTTTAACTTGTCTCGCAAAACCAAATTTCCATTGTTATCTTAGTTTTAAATTCAAAAACCAAACTTGAACCCCGTTCTCAAATTGAAGTAGGAATTGATTGGAACCGATAAGACACATATTCTTGTCCCTGTAGAACGATACTTGAACTTTTGCTGCTATTCAACGGAGTACTTATAATAGTTCCATTTTTACTTAATAATTTTGATACGGCGTCAGAAACTCACTTTGTAACGTAAGATATTTGATCACAACATGGACAAAAGCAGAAGTTACAGTAGCAAACTCCAGAAGCAATGGCAATAAAGCTGCCTATTCCAAGACAAGATCAATTGCCGGGCCTGCTTATTTACCTATCTTGTGTACGGGAATAAGAAAAAATCAAAGGCGAAATAAGCAAACAAGCTAGTAATAAGGAAGGATTACCAAACGGGCTCAGGGTCCTTCTGTTTGTTGTTTCATCCGTACGAGGTGAGATTTTCCCTTTTTGTTTTTTTTGTTTTGTTTGTCAAGCAATCCACTCAGGGCCACTAAAGGAGGGTTGAACTTTTCCGTACGTGTAAGCGATGAACTTTGTGTACTGCCGGGATTGCCCTTGCTTGTCTGTGAGGTTGGAAGTTTTGGGTAGGGTTGTTTTGGGTATTCTGCAGGCAATTATAGGTGAATCTCGGGGATTGGGGTGTGCAGATGGTGTTTATTTTCATTTTACTTTAATGGGTTTTCTGACTTTCCATGTTTTCCTTCCATATCCTTTTTCTTGTTCTTCGGTTTACTGTTCGGATTTTTTAGTGGGGGTGTTTTGGTAAAGCGATGCACGTACTTTCTTTGCATCTCCCCAATTAATTAATCATGGTTTAAATTTGTTTTCAATGATCAACTGGGTGGATTTGACGGTGATGATGTAGGTAGAATCTTCTACTCTACGTCAGTGGTTCAGTGGTTGATGTTTGTTGAGCTCGCTGATAATCCCTGACGATGGGATTGGCATTGTTGTGTGGCTTCGTGGGATGATCGACGGGGGCATTGTTACTTTGGGTGTAATCGACGGTGTATAATTTGTCGTACCTGGATATTTGTGGTTGCAGGATGTGCTCGCATCGTATGCTATTCCTAGCATGCTAGGCTGTGTATGTAGTGGTGTGAGGTAAGAGAGGGAATGTTTGACGAGGGTAGGAAGAGATGTTGCGTTTAATGCTCCGATGTACTTGGAAATCTTTGACCGATATGTGTGATGTCACCGCAATTTATTGTATGATCGTGCTTGAATATTATATATTACGTTCTGTCCCTCGTTATTTACGGGAGTATTGGTCATTTAAAAATTGTATGTGTAAAATTCATCAAACAGGATTTGTATGGCTTATTAAAATAAGCGTAAAATCTTATGAAACAAAGTGTAATAATAATAACAATAATACGAATAATAATAGTGGTAGTTTAATCTGATAATAAATTAAATAATTAAAAATGTAATAATTAAACAATAATTAGTATGCATTACAGTACCTAATATAATCAATATAGTGTATGCATATATCTGTCCAATATTTACTATTTATTGATGTTTGTTTAGTTCGCTGATAATTCCTAACGCTGGGATTGGCATCGCTGAGTAGTTTTGTGTGATAATCGACGGTGGCATTGTTACCGTGGGTGTAAGCGACGGTGTTTGATTTGTCGTACCTGGATATTTGTGTTTGCAGGATGTGCTCGCATCGTATGCTATTCCTAACACTGGATGCTAGGCTGTGTATGTAGTGGTGTGAGTTAGGAGAGGGAATGTTTGACGAGGGTAGGAAGAGATGTTGCGTATAGTGCTCCGATGTACTTGGAAATCTTTGACTGATATGTATGACATCACCGCAATTTATTGTATGATCGTGCTTGAATATTATATATTATATTCCGTCCCTCGTTATTTACGGGAGTATTGGTCATTTAAAAACTGTATGTGTAAAATTCATCAGACAGGATTTGTATGGCTTATTAAAATAAGCGTAAAATCTTATGAAACAAAGTGTAATAATAATAACAATAATACGAATAATAATAGTGGTAGTTTAATCTGATAATAAATTAAATAATTAAAAATGTAATAATTAAACAATAATTAGTATGCATTACAGTATGTAATATAATCAATATAGTGTATGCATATATCTGTCCAATATTTACTATTTGTTGATGTTTGTTTAGTTCGCTGATAATTCCTAACGCTGGGATTGGCATCGCTGAGTAGCTTTGTGTGATAATCGACGGTGGCATTGTTACCGTGGGTGTAAGCGACGGTGTTTGATTTGTCGTACCTGGATATTTGTGTTTGCAGGATGTGCTCGCATCGTATGCTATTCTTAGCGCTGGATCCTAGGCTGTGTATGTAGTGGTGTGAGTTAAGAGAGGGAATGTTTGACGATGGTAGGAAGAGATATTGCGTATAATGCTCCGATGTACTTGGAAATCTTTGACTGATATGTATGACATCACCGCA
>BPLS01026867.1:14185-57488 GCA_019656275.1 Rhododendron kiyosumense
GTTTATTGCATCATTGTCCTTGGATATTATATATTATATTCCGTTCCTCATTATTTACGGGAGTATTGGTCATTTAAAAATTGTATATGTAAACTTCATCAAACAGGATTTGTATGGCTTATTAAAGTAAGCATAAAATTTTAGGAAACAAAGTGTAATAATAATAACAATAATACGAATAATAATAGTAGTAGTTTAATCTGATAACTAATAATATAATTAATAATCTAATAATTAAGCAATAATTAGTATGCATTACAATATCTAATATAATCAATATAGTATATGCATATATCTGTGAAATATTCTCTATTTATTGATGTTTGTTTAATTTGCTGATAATTCCTTACGCTGGGAATGGCATCGCTGAGTAGTTTGTATGCTAATCGACGGTGGCATTGTTATTCTGGGTGAAATCGACAGTGTTGAATTTTCCGTACCTGGATATTTGTGTTTGCAGTATGTGCTCGCATCGTATGCTGTTCCTAGCGCTGGATAATGGGCTGTGTATGTAGTGGTGTGAATTAATAGGGGGAATGTTTGACGATGGTAGGAATAGATGTTGCGTTTAGTGGTCCGATGTACTTTGAAAGTTTGGACTGATATGTATGACGTCACCGGAGTTTATTGTATCACCGTCCTTGAGTATTATTATATTCTCTCCCTCATTATTTACGGGAGTATTGGCCATTTAAAAATTGTGTATATTTCCTAAAAGGGAAGGAAATAAAACAAGATCAAACAGATTTTGTAATACTCAACAAAATGTAATAATAATGACAATAATATGAATAATAATAATAGTAGTTTAATCTGATAACTTATTGGATAATTAGTCATGTAATAGTTAAACAATAATTAGCATGCAGTATAATATCTAATGTAACTAATATAATATATGCATATATCTGTCTAATATTTACTATTTGCTCTCCAAAATTCCATTTCATTCAAATTTTATACACCAGCAGGAGTGACATTGTCCTTGCGTCTACGCGTTTGTTTCCTCGGCTGCTAGAATTGCCCTCGTGTGTCTGCCAGGTTTGATCGTTTTGTATAGTGTTGCTTTGGTCATTCTGCATGGAAACCGTGCACGTACTCCCTCTGCATCTCGCCAATCAGTCAGAGTTAAATCTGATTTCTCCTTCTTAGTATTTAATGGGAAACTTCTCGATTTGATTTTCCGTTGCGAATATTAAATGAATACTTTGTGTTGCTCATGGTTGAAACGCGGGCATGAGCTGACGTGGGTTTATTAATTGGATCTGTCTGCGAAGGAAAAGGGTGCTAGCGAGGAGTGGGAAGAAATCTTGTATTCAATGGTGGACTGGGTTCGACTGGGAGGATTTGACGGTGATGATGTACGTACGAGCGCTGGCGAATAGTGAGAAGAAATGTTGTATTAAGTGCTCCACTTTGAGTGGATTGCACGGTGATGATGTGCATAGTATACTGTAATTTGCTGTTCCCCAAATTGGCGTTGATGTGTATTGTGCTGGAATTGGCATCGTTGAGTGGTGTTGCAGGGTCATCGACAGTTCCACTGCTGTTGTGGATGTAATCGACAGTGTTGGATTCGTCGCACTTGCATATTTGTATTCGCAGCTCTGTCTGGTTGTTTGTTGATTGGATGTGCTCACATCATATATAGTATTCCTAGCGTAGGCGACTAGGCTGTGTATGTACTGGTGTGGTTTAATAGAGGGAATGTTTGCCGAGAGTAGGAAGAAATGTTGCATTTAATGCTCCGATGTACTTGGAAATCTTTGACTTATATCCATGACATCATCACAATTATTGTATCATCGTTGTTGAATATTATGTATATATATTCTCCCCCTCGTTATTTAAAGGAATATTGGGAATTTTAAAATTGTATGTGACTCTTGATAGGATAAACTAAAATCGATCGAACAGCATTTGTATTGTCCGTTAAAAAAAAAAAAAAAAAACGGATTAAAATATATGGTTAATTTTTTACATAGGCCTAAGTAAATTAAAAAAAAAAAAAAAGAGAGCAAAGTTGTAAGACCTTAGGGTAACGAGGGGGTATTGTGTTCAGTGATTTGGGTGTACTTCTGTTGGCCCGTCTGCCGCAGTCAGTGTACTCGATATCTTGCGCTTGTTTGCGTCGTTAGCCAAGTTTGGGACGAGTTTATATTCCACGAGGCTTATATATGTGGCATTAATTCCTTCGTTCTGTTATTGGGATGAATTTGCGAAAAGGTTTGCGATTATGCAGGGACAGGGCATTCCCGATGGTAGCAGGTTGCCCTGGTACGTTACACGAATACCAGCGTTTCCTGACGAAGAAACGTTACTTCGTGCCGAAGAAGGTGAAGGTTCGATTTGGGCTCTTTACCGACAGCTTAAACTAGAATTATGCGCTGTGTTGCGACGATTACAAGAAACCACTGATGGATGCCAAGTGTTGAACCAAGTTCTGGCGGCTGCCCCAGAATTGCCTCTGATAAAGTATCTCGATGAGGAAATACAACAATATATGGCTGTTGAGAGTGCTATTGATACAGATGATAGAGCAAGCGTTGACATTGTGGAAAATGAATCTATGGCGGAAAGAACTGAAAATTTGACGGGCTTGGTGCAGAATGGTTAGTTGGGTGGTAATCATGGGGTTAATTTTAATAAATAGTAACTTTTGGTTTGGTTATGTTATGGTTGTAACTTATCGATCGCTGAACTGGCCATGCAAATTGCAAGACGTAGCTTTCAGATAAATATTAAGCGTTTTATTTTGGGCAGGTTACGGATCTTTTATTCGATTGTAGTCAGCACCGCAGCTCTTATTACCGTATATATTATCAAATGTTGGAGTTTAACATTGCTAAATGTGCTTAGAAAGCTAAGTTAGGGATCCATGAGCTTCGTAAGCGGATATTAAACTGTTGTGAATATGTGAGCGATGAGATTAGCGTATTGTAAGTTTACACATTTTGCTGCTGCTTGTTCTCGGCACATAGTTGGTTTGCGCAATAGTGTTATCGTTGTCTCGCGTGTTTTGTGGTGGAAAAGAGGTACTCTTTGATCATTATTACATTGCTAATGTGAGCTCTTTAGGCTCATTTGCACGCTATATGATGTGATGTAAAAAACGTGCTTGTATTAAGTTGTTTATCATCTAACATATCATGCATTTGTGTTTTAGCTTTTTGCTCCTATTGCTGTCTTAATTGTTTTCGGTTACCCGTTAGTGCTGTTGCAATCGTAAGCTGAACACATTCAGCGGTTGAGATTATTTGAATGTTTATTCCCAAATTGTTTGGAAAAAATCTTCCCTAATTAATTCTTGTTCTCTTGTTGCGAACGCACTTAAAGGCAAGTCCTGGTTGCGTTTGGTGATTAAGATTGTTTAGGTTCCATTGAGAAACAAGAGGCGACGATAATGTCAATTGTGAGAGGAGTGGACCCCATTGGGATTGCTTAAATGTTCGTGACGCCGTCATTAGTTTGTTGGTTGTTGCTAATGGGTGAAATGTGTGATTTGTCAGCAACGCTTTGAAATTGGGTTGATCTTTTGTAATACAGGTATACGTAATAAATGGGTGGCAGCAATTGCAGGTTATGTTGTGATTGATGGAACAATGGGCAGATTATGCTTTGAGTGCCGTGAAATTGGCTAGGAAAACATTGCTATTTCAGATTAAAGACTTCTGCAGAAACCTTTACGGTTGATGCAAACCAAATCTAGGTAATTATGTTTATGTAGTCTGCCATTTTGTGGCTGAAAAGATGATTGAGCATTGGAGCAATTTTCGACCTTCGATATGATGGGAGGTAACTTCAACCAATGAAAAGATTTGCAAAATGGTGTTGTATGCTTTTGGGTGAAATACATATTGTCCGATGTTCAACGTAAATTGTTACAAGGAAGGATAGTTAAAATATATAGCGTGGTGGTAAGTTTAAGGTCCTACCGTCGATATTTCTCTATGGTTATTTATTGTTGGTGATAAATAGTTTAGTATGTGTTGTCACGGTATTACGTATTTGCTGCACTGAAGAAAGTTCTGGATTGTAGTTAGTACGATTGAGTTGGTTCAGGAATTTTGGGTGCATGAAAATGAGAGAGGGCAAACTTATAATAATTAAGTGTTTAGAACAGTCGATGAAGATACAATATTGGTATGCTCGTAGCATTACCACAAGACATGCATACAATATTCAAATTGCTTGGTACTTGAGCTACGAAAACGCAGGAAAGTTGTGGCGAAATTGCTGTTACAGATAGGAGAATTCTGTGGTAGTTGGAATTGCGGGAATGGGATGTTGGCTTACTGCATTTCTTGATCCAAGGATACTGTAGCATCTTCGGTATTGGTGTACCAGTAAAATGTTCGCTCACACCCATCTTGATCAAACACCATTGCTATCAGATTTAAATCAACATCGAAGCTAAAAACAATTGTATTGTCATCGCTCAAGGTATGCGCTATCACAAATGATTCCCAGCCCAAGCCTTGTAGGCAACCATCAACGTACGAAATATACCAAGCCTGTTCTTTGGTTTTGACGATAAACTGATTTAGGCCTTCAATGTGTGCTAGCTCCTGGAGTGTTGGGCACAGTTCCTAGGTGTGGAATAGTTTGTTTGCGTTAATAAATTAAATCTCAGTAAGAAGAGCATCAACAGAAGTTCAAGTATATGTGATTTAGTCAGGCATAATCTTAATTGCGGAAGGAATACCATTGTGGCCCAATTGGCTGGAGTTATTTTCCTGCAGAATCGATATTCTGCGCTGCTTTGCCGAAATATGTGGGGCGTACATGCTGTTAGTAGCTTGGCTGCATATGTGTGCATAAAGTAATTAAGAACTGTAAATGATATGATGGTTGTTATAAATAATTGCGGTTATTCAAACTTACCACCGGTAACCTTAGTGAACATTTGATTGGAATCCCATGTTGATGGTGCATTAAGATGTTTTACTGGTTCAGTTGTGCTCCAGTTGTATTGAACTGAGTTTCCTTTGCAGTCAAAAATAAACATGTCAAGCATTAAATGACCAATCAATGCAAACAGTGCGGTGTAGCCCTTGCCAAAGGTGTGGTCAAGAATTATGTTCTGCCAACCAATGGTTATAACAAAATCTTCTATCTTGGCACAGTAACTTCGCCGGCCGCTCTTTATTGTGAGAATTGCTTGCTTCGGGACAAACATGTATTGTTGGAATGGTGATGGAATTTGCTGCAGACATTTTTTGCCAAATTATAGTTAGTGATCAAATGTTTGTGCGAGGGCAAGAATGTTATTGTGAAAAAAACGATACAACGTACCACTTTCATCTCATTGTATTGTAGTTTAATTGGAGCTAGAAACCAGCATGAATGGCTTACTGAAGTGCAGGTTAGGGAACTAATCAGGAACCATAAAAATGTCTACTTTGATGTAATGGGTATAGTTTAGATTAACAAAAGTACCTCCGTGTTTCTCTGGGGCACCAAGTTGGTTGATTGCTCTCAAATGAGGTTCAATATACTGTGGAGTGCAGTGAATCAGGGATTGCATCCAATGCTTGAACTGGTCGCAAGCATTCCATGCAAAAATTGACCCCAGGTTAAACATGCTGGAGTAGCGAATTATGAAGTCACGATTAACAACATAGCGTAGATTCTTTGAGGTACGTGGGAATGATGATGCAACCAGTACCAGCCTTCCATCATCCGTCTGTAGGTAATAATCTGATCCACGATGTTCTGTTCTGTTATTCTTTCTCACGGATATATTACCAACAAATGTTGCACAAGTTGAGGCTAACCAATCGTGGGATTTTCGGTACATAGTTTGGTTGCTGGTGTGGTATGATCCTGATCTGGGTGGGAAATAATATACAGACGTGATTAATTTTGTGTCGCGGAACCATGACATGGTAATAAATATGATCTCGTGTTCACAAATCTTATGAAGTAGTTTTGGAGTTGTCGCAAAAGTTGAATGATGTTGTGGAGCTTATTTTGTAGCTCTGGTCATTTCATGCATGCCACACTGATAGGTAACGAAAGGTGTTCTGTAAGGGGTCCAGGGTAAGAAAACATAATGTGCCAGAATCTAGGCAGAACTTCAAAGACTCAATATTAGCAATTAAGAACTTTTATCTAGACAATAAAGGGCAACAAAGTTATAACTTAGATGGGCACGATTTGTGCAAGAGGTGCTATCGACAGAAGCGTATACTTGGATTGGTTATTTATGATACCTGGTTGCAGTTGTTTATGCCTACGGGGTAAAACATCTTCTCCTCGTGTAATGATGGGTTGGGCTCGAAGAAACGATGGTGTTTTGAATACTGGATAAAAACTTCGGTAATGTTGTAATTTTGTATATTTTGTGCATGCGAAACTAACACTTAAGCTAAAATTTTTCTACCCAGTACAGAGATTAAGAAAACATGGTATGCCAGAATTTAACAGGGACTTCAGACACAGGATATTAGCAACGAAGAAGTTATGTGTTATAGATAATAGAGCGCACAAAAGGTAGAACTTACTTGAGTAACGATTGGTGGGAGATGCTCTCGGCAGAAGCGTATAATTGCGTTGGTGATTTAGGATACTCGGTTACCCTTGTTTATGCATGGGAGCAAAACCTCTTCTGCTCGTGTAAAGATGGTTTTGCTCCGTAGGTAACGAAGATATTTTGCGTGGTAGAGAACTGATTGAGTAATTTCGTAGTTCTGTGGTATATCATTATAGCTGCAACCCAAAAAAATTCCAGGTCAGGACAGAGGGTAACGTGTAATGTACTCGTGTGATGGGCGTGTTTTGCAATCGCTTCGTTGGGCGTCAGATTCGGATTCGGTGTATCAACTACACTGTTGAAAACGTGGATGGCAACAGTTATCACTGTAGCCTGTATAGTATACGTATTCCTCTACTGAAATCCACGGTGTGAATTTATGTATTTGCGATCAGCAGTTATCGTGCTGATGCTACTGCAGCTGGGTATATGAACAGTTACAAATCTGTGTTGTCGGAATAGATGGATACTCGAGTACTGTGATACGCATAAAATTCCAAAATATCGCAGCTTTATTGTGCCGTTGTTGATAAAAAATTACGTTGGATTATTTTCTGACATTAGTAAATTATTTATAGGTCATATTAGTTGTTGATTGAAATAACAAAGAAAGAAAGGCGGATATTATGAGGTGAATTTAAATTATATATAAAATAATAATTCAAATCCCAATTTCCAATGGTATGAAAAAACTTATCTCGTCTTCTCTTTTGTTTTTCAACTTACAGAATACAAATTGCTTGGTGTATTATCGTAGGTTTTAAATTTGTACGGTTGTGGCAAGGAAATAATTTTGGGTAACTTATTATTAACCAATCAATTGATTGTTGAAACTCAATATCGTGTTACGTGTTACCAATTATGGGTAATTATTCATACTATCTATAATCGTTAATTTATGGATAATTATTCATACTATCTATAATGGTTAATAAATCAGACAAATATGTGAAATCTTTTGGGTTAAATTTGCGAGGAACGATTATTTATTATGCTATTCACTGCATGAAAAATTAGTTTGCGAAGTTTACGTTTCTAGGGTTTTTTCCCCTATATTCGTCCAGGACCAAATTGACCAAAATAGTTTGTAAATAGTGATTGAGTTTTTTAGGTGATATATAGATAGATAACGTATCACGGGAGATATTGTAACCTGCAAACAAATCTAAGAAAAGTTCGTGATGTGATCACCATAATAAAGGCGTGCAGAAAGTGATGTGTATTGAGGGTACAATAGTGTGTTGGTACAACAGTAGCAGGTGTTATTACTTTCCCTTAAATGTACATGACAGTAAACTGAATAAATTATAAAGTAACAAAACAGGTGAACGAAAAAAAAAAAAAAAAGGGGGACAGCGAACTATAAGGGTATAGGTTGAATTGTTCGTTGGTTCTTTGCTGACCGGTGCAAAATAGTTCGTGCTAATACTTTGGACTGAAGATTAACAGCCATCGAAAAGGTACGCTTGTCCAACACTGTTACTGTTGCTAATCGACAGAGTGAAGATGACCATTGAAGAATTTTGCGGAGTATTAGTTATCAGAGAAACTTGCATGAAATTTGCGTGTTAAGGTGTTGTATTTCCCTGTTCTGTTTTTTTGCGTAAATATTGTTCCTATTGCTACCTGATATGATCGTTTGTTGCTCCTACGTGTTTGCTAGATTAGTATAGCTAGGTAGAGCAATTTGCAGCGATTAGATGTAGTGAATGATCTTTTGGGTTAGTTTCAGATGTTGTTCATAGATATTAGTTGCTGTTGTGTAGATTTAGCATAATTATAGTGTTTACTGATCACTGTAAAATTAGTGATTGGTTAAATGCTAACGCACAAAACTTGGATACTATTGTTTGATTTTTATATGTGGTTGGTTTTGTGGGTAAATATTCCCCCCGTTTCTAACGAATATGACCTTTTTAAAATTCATACACGTTTACTATATTAGGATAACCAGATAGGGGAGTTTCAATAATGGAATACGAATGAATAGGATATGAATAATATTACTGCGTTTTACAGTACCTTTATCGGTTGACCATCATGGATCCAAAGAAGAAACGGCGAATTTCCTATGCTGAACTATCACAGGAGACGAAAGATAAGCGAAATCAACGTCGCAGAGACATAGATAATAATCTGGAACAAGCAGTGAAAGCAAAACGCAGTGAACGATGCAGGCTTGCTTATGCGAAGAGAGCCAATGTATGTGCTGAAATTCGCGACCCTCAAAATGCTAGGGTCGATAATAGCTGCAGACATGCATGGTTAAGAGAAGGAAACGGCTATGGGAAACAAGTGCAATCGGTCTACGCTCCTGTTTTGCTTGAAAATCAACGTCAGGAAATGGTGTGTTCCACGGTAGCTGAAGAACCTCGGCTTGCAAATAACTTAGTGGTTGCAATTAAAGCGACACCAGATCGAACAATATCAGCATGTGAGGACACGATCTCTCCATTGTTCACCGCAAGTGCATGCAAGGTGATGCATAATGGCCAGTTTAGCTTTGCGCCTATTGATAGTACAAATATGTATGTTAGTATTCGAAATCTAGCTAGACATAAACAGAATGAATGTTGTGAACAACCATGTTTACGTAGGGATAGCGGTCCCAAAAATGTAAAACAGGTAGTTTGCAGTTCACAACATTATAAAAACATGTGCACATAAACCGTAAATACTGTGTTGGATACAAGGTCCCCCTAGGATATTAACTCACAAGTTGATGGTCGGCAGGTAGCAGTTGAAGCAATGGGAACAGGTGAGTTTTGTACGGAATCATCTATTGCTGGTGTTCTCCGAGAGGTTTCTCAATCCGCTGTTCAATGTTGTGCAATCAGTGTACATGAGATAGGTGAGCTTCATATTTGAGTTGATATTTTAGATATAAAAATAGAGAGTGAGTAAACTATCTAATAATCTAATTGTTCATTTCGGAGTATAGGATAAATAATCTAACTATAGAATATAATATCAGGTTCAAGCTCTCGCATAGTGGATGCAATTGAGAAAACGCCAAGTATGGTTGCCAAAGTGAAACTCAATAATTATTTCGTAGTATATTAAATTACAATCTAATGCACCTAATAGTTTGCCGTTATTCTATTATGGAAACATAGGTAAACGAACTGCAAATACCAGGCGAACAATTATTCGTAGGCGTGCAGTACCAACCAAAGCATTTGTGCTACCAATTGTACCTCCATGCATGTGCTGTGATGCGAAACGCTTTGCCTTTGAACCTGATGGTTTCTGCTGTTGTAAGGGTAAGGTCTCTGTGCATCCTTTCCGCGCTCCAGAAAAACTGCTACAGTTGTATCGAGGTTCTACGCAATTTTGCAAAGATTTCCGAGGTCATATTCGGCCATACAATAATATGTTTGCTTTCACTTCCTTTGGTGTGACTCTTGATTCGCGGTACACCAAAAATCATCAAGGAATATATACTTTCCGTGCCCAAGGTCAGATTTATCATTTCATGCATGGCTTGTGCCCTGCGGATGGAAAACCTTCCTATCTCCAGTTATATTATTATGACACTGCGAAAGAAATTGACCACAGACTAGGGTGTCTCAAGGATTTAGATAGAGGCATTGTTACTGAACTTATAGATATCTTGAGACCCAATCCATATTCAAAATTTTTCAGATCCCTGGCAATGATGCCGAACATAGATTCGTATGAGATAAGGCTTAAAGCTGATCCAATCGTGAGTGATAAGACGTTCGATGTGCCGACAGCGTCGCAGGTGGCACTCATCTGGAAGGATAACGAGGATGATTCAGAACTGAGAGAACGTAATATATTAGTTGAGAAGCATGATGGTCATAGTGTTGCGATCAAGTATTATTATGGATGTTATGATCCTCTTCAATATCCTTTGTTATTTCCATATGGAGAACCAGGATGGCATCGTGGTATCAAGAGAAATAGCTCCAGCAGACATCCAATTCAATCAGCTGGTCAGTGCGCAGGTAGACCGAATACATATGCAACGGTAGAACAGCTTCTTGGCGAAGAATCCTTACGTGAGTTCAATAAATTAATAAGGTGTTTATTTCAAATATTTACGTCAATATATATATGTATATATACATACACACTTATTTGTGATGATTTTTACGCTCAGATTACGAGGATGCTTCTAGAAGACAAAATATGGTTTCAGCTCGTGAGTTTTATGCGTATCTCTTTCAAGTGCGTCCAAAAATTGATTCTATAATCTTAGAATCGGGTAGACTCCTTCAGCAATACGCTGTTGATATGTATGTCAAAATTGAAACTTCGAGATTGGATTATTTCAGACATCACCAAGATGAAATAAGGGCGGATTTGTACCAAGGAATTATTGATAGTGTTGCACAAGGAGAATCGAGAGGGTCAAAAATTGGGGCACCAATAATTCTTCCTGGATCCTTTATAGGGGGGCCCCGAGACATGCACAAAAGATACCTGGATGCAATGACATTGGTGGATAAATATGGAAAACCGGATATATTCTTAACCATGACCTGTAATCCCAAATGGATAGAGATTACTAATGAACTCAAAGCTCATGAGGATGTGCAAAATAGGCCTGATCTTGTCACAAGAGTTTTCAGGAGCAAATTCGAACAGCTGAAAAAGGAAGTGATCAAGAAGAAATTCTTTGGTCCTGTTCAAGCATACACTTATGTAATTGAGTTCCAAAAGAGAGGTTTACCACATGTGCATTTGCTACTAATACTGAAAAAGGGGCACAAGCTTGTAACACCAAATGATTTTGATCAATTTATATCAGCTGAAATACCTGATAAAATTGAAAATCCCCATCTTTATGCCGCTGTGCTGAAACACATGATGCATGGTCCTTGTGGGAAGCTTAATGCAGGTAATGTCTGCATGAAAAATGGTAAGTGTAAGAACCATTATCCAAAAAATTTCACTCAAGCGACAACTGTTGCAAAAGATGGTTATCCAGTTTACCGACGAAGAAATGATGGCAAGCAAGTTCAAGTGCGTCAGCAAATTCTGGATAATAGATGGGTTGTCCCTTATAGTCCATATCTATTGGCTATGTTAGATTGTCATGTAAATGTTGAGATTTGCTCAACCATTAAGGCTGTCAAATATTTGTATAAGTATATATATAAAGGCCATGATAAAATTGTCTTCAAAATTATTGCACAGCGGACGAATGAAACTGTTGATGAAATCACACAATTTCAAACAGCTAGATGGGTCACACCTCCGGAGGCAATGTGGCGAATTTATAGATTCAACTTGTTTGATATGCATCCATCAGTTATAGCCCTTCAGTTGCATCTTGAGAACTGTCAAATTGTTGGGTTTAAAAAAACAACAAATTTGGACAGCATAGCTGATTCAGAATTCTTCTCAAGGACAATGCTGACACAGTTCTTCTATATGAATAAATACAATAAGAAGGCCAAGAAAGGCAAATTCTTATATAAAGATTTCCCAACAGCATTTGTTTGGTCAACGAAAACGAGATGTTGGACTGAACGACAGCACAAGAATGTGATAGGTCGTATTATAGCTGTCAATCCATCCCAAGGTGAATTGTACTATTTGAGACTATTATTGAATCATGTGCGATGTCCGACCTCGTTTTCTTTCTTGAGAACTATTGAGGACAAAACATATGCAACCTATAGGGAAGCAGCAGTGGCTCATGGATTGCTCGTCGATGATAAAAGTAATGAAAAGTGCTTGGAAGAATCGTGTGGTTATCAGATGCCTAATTCCCTGAGACAATTGTTCTGTACCATGCTTGTATTCTGTGGTGCACTTAATCCAAAGCAGCTCCTGCTGAAATTTGAAGAGCCCTTGACGGAAGACTATGTCAAGAGACAGGGAATGTTGCCAGCTGAAGCACGCCAAGCTTTATTACGTTTTCTGAAGTCTACTCTAGCGTCTATGGGCAAGACCTTACACGATTTTGATCTCGATGATTTGTTGGTGGATAAAAATCAAGACGATCTATTGTGCAAAGAAATCTTGGATGAACAAGATATAGAAGTGTCGGATTTGGATCTGCTGAGCGTGACAAAATTGAATTCAGATCAATCAAGGGCTTATGGTGAAATCTTACAAGCTGTTAAAAAAAATGATGGTACTTGTTTCTTTGTGGATGGTCCTGGTGGCACAGGAAAGAGTTTCTTATACCGTGCTTTACTTGCCACTATAAGGTCTGCCAAAGGTATTGCTCTAGCAACCGCTACTTCGGGAGTTGCTGCATCGATTTTGCCCAATGGTCGCACTGCGCATTCAAGATTTAAGATCCCGGTGGAAAGAGATGGCAAGGTAACCTGCAACGTTGGCAAACAAACAGGTTTAGCTAGACTACTCAGAGCGACTTCGTTAATTATATGGGATGAAGCATCAATGGCGAGAAGACAGGTTATTGAAGCACTCGATAATTTATTGAGAGATGTAACAGAAGTGGATAGTTTATTTGGTGGCAAAGTCGTGGTTTTGGGTGGGGATTTTAGACAAGTGTTGCCCGTTATACCAAAAGGTACAAAGGAAGATTGTATAGATGCAAGCTTAGTGAGATCGCATATATGGAGCTGTCTTAAAAAATACACGTTAAATGAAAACATGAGAGCTAGAACAGATCCTGCATTTAGTAAGTATTTGTTGAGGGTTGGTGACGGAGAAGAACCATGCAATTTAAATGATGAAATAACAATTCCTGGATCAATGATTATCCCAACTAGGCAAAATATTACAGTTGTGGAGCAACTTGTAAGTTTTGTGTTCCCAGATTTAAAGCGCTATTCTGTTGATGCAATATCTATGACGCAATCTGCAATACTGGCACCTAGAAACGATTCCGTGGATGAGATAAATCAGCTGTTGATTAATAGATTTCCAGGAAAAGAGTGTGTTTATACAAGCATTGATGAAACAATTAACCCAGCAGATCAGGGTCTATATGTTGATTTCATACACTCAATATGCCCTCCTGGCATGCCAGCACACCAACTTGTGTTAAAGGAAAACTGCCCAGTAATGATGCTGCGGAATTTGGATCCTTCCAAGGGATTATGCAATGGAACCCGACTAATATGTCGGAAATTGCATAAGCATGTTATAATGGCACAAATAGCAATTGGAGAGCATCAAGGTGATATTGTATTTATACCTCGTATCTCGTTACAACCAACGGATGCTAAGCTTTACCCTGTGCAATTCACGAGGCGTCAATTCCCAATAAGGTTATGTTTTGCTATGACGATAAACAAGGCTCAAGGACAGACATTGGATATTGTTGGTGTTAATTTGCAGGAACCAGTGTTTTCGCATGGACAATTATATGTTGCTCTTTCTCGTGCCACGACAGCATCAAAAATCAAAGTTGTAGTAGATGTGTCCTGTGATACAGGAAAAGCTGCAGGATTGACAAAAAATGTTGTCTATCGAGAGATACTAAACGAAGCACAGTCAAAGTGAATCAGAAAGAACTTGCAACTATTCGTTGTAAGTATATATTGATAAATATGAGCAAAATATTAGTTCCCGCTTTAATATGCTCTTGGACTTGCTGGTTACTCTATAATTATTGTTGTTTGGATTAATGTTTCTATATGTAATAATATACACATTTACATAAATTATATTCATGTGCCATGGTGTTGACTTGCTTACGTGTTAAATATTCCCACTAATATTCTATGGTTTTGCAGTTGCAGGTTAATGTTATTGCGTGAGCTATGGCAGATAATTTGTTTGCGATTAAAAATGTCACAGAAGGAATGATGAACTGGACAGTTAAAGTAATGGTGCTTGAAAGAGGTTATCCTAGAATATCTTCGGGTGATCAAACTTATCAAAAAATCATACTCATTGATTGTGAGGTTGGTGTAATTTGTGCGATGGTCCTGTCTAATAATGCTACACTTTGTTTTATCATTTAAAACAGTTTCCGGATATTCAATGTAGGGCACGAAGGTACAGTGCACCATTTGGAATGCGGATATAGCAGTGCTGGAAGATACCCTTGAGTTGTATCACAATTATTTAGTGAGCAATGCAAAAGTTGACACGACTGCACCAGATTTTTGAATCTTTGATAATCCTCTGCAGTGGACTCTCTCTGGTCGAACACCGATTGAAGAAATCCCAGATGTTGTGTATGATATTGCGCATGTGAAGTACGAATATGTTCTACTTCGAGATTTGGGTGAATACATTCACAACCGTCAGGGTTTTGGTATGCTTGTCTAGATATTCAATCATCGTGACATTGTCAACTGCATCTCAACAACATACTAATATTCCAGTTTTGAGATGCAACAGACGTCCTTTTCGCTGTACTTGGTGTTGCTGCTAAGCGTACCACAAGGGATAATAACATTGTTCAACATATAACTATTATTGATTCAAGGTAACTTTTGTTCTACGCGCTATTATTATCATAAATGTTTCTGCTTGTACAACGAAGTATTTAGTCTAACCTCTCCACATTATTGCAACTAATCATTCTACGTATTGGTCATTTGAATATGTTAAAAAATTGCAGCAATACTCCAGCAACACTTGTGCTATGGAATCGGTATGCGGAACAGGAAGGTGAGATGATGGGTAAGCTTGAAGGACCATTTCCTATTGTCCAGGCAACGAGAATGAAAGTAAGCTTGTATCAAGGTAATTTATATACACCACTCCTGCTAAAAAGGGCAAATCATTGTTACAGTACTTGAGAATTCTGCAACGTAGAATTACCGTTACATTGTAGGGTATCAGCTTGCAACAAAAGGTTCCACCACATTTACTTTCAATCCACCGACTGCAGCAGCTGAAAAATTACGGGCTTGGTAAGGACATTTACGTGCATAATATGTGATCGGAATGAAGGTATAATAACAAATTAACTGCTATTGTAGGTGTATTGCAAATGCCAAGAAAATTGATAAGTTGCCGCAACCAAGTACAAATACAAGTGTAACTCCATTGCGTACTGAAACACCAAACAAAAATCAGTTCAAATGTGTTAATGATCTTCCAACTATTGTTGACAAGGTACAGCCTTGAATTCTTAAGTACATAATTGAGTACGATATTGCAACAGCACAATAACTACCATGATATTATGTGCAGCAAGAATTCCACTGGGTACAGGTTACCTGCAAGGTTGTTGATTTAACGCAGCAATTTTGGTATCTGACGTGTTCAAAATGCAATCAAGCAACAGATGCAATGGGTAATGGTCCATTCTGGTGCAACCATTGTAAAAAGCGCATGCCAGCAGTAGTCAAGTGAGTATTTATGCCTACAAACTTTATTCATTGAATAAGCTGGCTATTGTTTGATCTCGTAATTAGGAAAGACTAATCGTTTCATTGGTGCGAACATATTCAACAGCCTCAAATTCACCGTTGAATTATCGGACAAAACAGGTTCTGTTGTTGCTACCGTGTTCCAGAGAGAAGCTGAAGGAATGTTTGGCATCAATGCTGAATTTATGAGGGAGAACATACAACAGGTACATTGCACTACAAATGTTATACGTGATGCAGGCTTATTGTCGTTAATAACTTGTAAACTTTCCATCTCAATTTAGGGTGAGCTATCTGCATCAGTAATCGATAAGCTATGTCAAGGAGTGAGTTATGCTGTGCGAGTCAAAGCATATAATTATACAAAATCTAGGTTGCCAAAATGCTTGTATTCAGTTCATGAGTACGATCTTCTATCCAAGACGAAACGCAAAAATACTGGGAAAAGTATTGCTGAGTCAGCTTCAACAGCTAAGAAACCGAGTAAAAAAGCACAGCGACAATTATTTGTGGATAAAGACTGCGATGGGTCAAAAGAGGAGGATGATCTTCCACTGGCAATTGCTTTCCAAAAGAAGAAAAAGAAGAAAAACTAAGCTTGGTAGCATTTACTTGTTTTGTCATTAGTTGAAGGACTTTGTAATGTAGTTCATTGAACTTACTACAATTATATTGCATCTTCTATTTAAAACCAATGGAACCTTATGGTTATGGTGGGATTCCATACTTATGTATCGTACATTTTGGTTTTTATGATGTCATTATTGACACAAACTATGCAATACAGTGTAATGATTAGCCTAAACATTTTGTGCAAACAAAATTATTGAGTTCGTGGTGTTAACTTTAATTTTTATCTAATGTAAAAATAATTTGAATTGAAAAAACACCAACGAAACAGCTTTAAGAACATGTTACACTTGGAGCGTAAAGTATAGAATAATAAACAGAAGATAAGCTTTGATAGATAATAAAACTGCAACTTAATATTTGAACTAGGGATCATTTAATCAATGAAACAAATATTGATTACTGGATCATTTTGTGCAAAACTTATCTTTTACGCATATGAAGTTATAACTTTTTATGGTTTCCAAGACCAAAAATTAGGTATTCTGTATTTTTGGAATTATGAATTCGGAACTTCGGGGAGAAGAGGATAAGATATTGCTTTAAATTACCAAATTTATACATTATGAATGGGAAGGTATTGTATCCTGAAATATTGCTACCTGGATATAATTTAGTGGAGTGATGTACTTTGTTTCTCGTATATGTACTGCTGGGTAACTTTTTTTTTTGGCAAACATAATGTCATTAATTTAGAGCGGAAATATGTATCGATTATGTAAAAATATTTTTTTGGTTAACCAATCATAAATATGTATAGAAATTTAAATCATGTTGTAGGTCCACGCAGGATAGGTAGATTGAGTGTTTTCTCCGTTTGCATGTCATTCAGGTAATTAATCAAACACAGAGTAGGCATGAATGAGAGTAAATTGCAGGTGCATTTGCAAGTTTAAATTGTATACTTTCTCGTTTGTATTACCTATTCTTGGAAATATAACCAAGATATACGTGCAGAGTATATACAACAACGTTCATATACATACAGGTTTACAATGATGAGTTGTGCAGCAGGTAGCAAAACATATAATACAATGAATTCCTGAGCAACATCGAGCTATAAATGTGGAGACAGCAATAGTCCTTGTTGTACTTCGAGCTTAATAAATGCAGAGTTATGAAATTGCGCCAAAAGAATGTTCATAGCATCATTCACCTATTTCGCTGAATATCCTCCGAAGATTTCCAGCTTAAAAGCTAATGTAACCATCAATCAAATCAAAGTTTGGGTTTGCTGCTTACCTCATACGGAACCAAAAGGTAGGTATGATATATATGACACGACGTTTACAAATACGCTAAACACACAATCGGATACAAATTTCAACGATGAACAGTTGAGTCCTGTTTAGAGTATTTATGGAAGTACGTTTTCCAGAAATATATAGGAGACATAACTTACAGGCTCCACAGGAGTTGAGAAGGCGTGAGATAGACAACGGAATCCCTTTTGAAAAAAATATCGCCATCTTTTGGAGAAACCAGTGAAGACTTTGCTATATTTGCTTTGATATTGTAGAGGTATTTTTCAAAAATAGCAAGGGCAATAAGTGAATATAGATAAGAATGCAAATGTTGGAAGTAGCGATAATTCACGATAAATTCTTCGGAAAATACTTATTAAAAAATATAGGTCAACATTTCTTATAATATAATATCTTATCTATTTTTCACCAGAACATTCAATTCAAACAACTACACTTTGTTTGGTTGAGGTTTTAGAAAATTATTTTTGAGAATTGAGTAGTAATGAGTGGAGAGATATAGAAAAAGAAATTTTTAAAAAACTCTACCAAAAAAAAAATTACTTTTAAAATGGTGAATCGAGCATAATGTTAATTTCTCTAGAACCAAAAAATCTCCCTTCCATTCTCTCAAGAATTTTATTACATCCAAACGTGACGTGAACTTATCCTGTTATCTTATTTTCAGAAATCCAAAAGTTATTGCATTCTATTGTTTAATTTTGCATGAGATAAAAAATTGTAACCGATTTTCCCCCGAAACAAATATGTAGGAGGTTACGAACAATTAGTTTTTACGGCCACGAACAATTCCATAATTATCAAAAAATATCTAGGCACATTGTCACAGCAGAAACATCACCTAATTATGACCTGTGTACAAGTAAAAGTAATTGTTACTATTCACGTACCTTTTAAGTGTAAAATAGAGAGAAAAAGCAGTGTACGAATTCTGATAATTTCAAAGTTGTGTCAACTACATCGAAGGTACTTGTGAGATTTCCTTTGACTAACTGACGATTTAAGTACGCAACACATTTACGCCCGTGTTTATATATATAAAATCATATATTACGTGCACAAATAAAATCGACAGGTACAATGAACAGACAGTATCTGGCATGAAATCACCCATCCAAGTTACCCAAAACAAGCTTATGATACTTTGCAACACAAATCTACTTACATTTATGAACCCACTCCGATCGATTGTATATTGGTGTTTCTCTGTTCAGTGATTTAACAACTTCATGGTAAATAACAATCGACAATTTGGATGTTGTTTCGAGTACCAATCGACAAGATTAGAATTGCAAATTACTCCTGTCGAGAAAATTGGAATTAACATGAATAGCTATCAACGGTTCCAATTACCAACTAATAGAAGTGCATCCAAATATTATTTCTGTGAATTTCAAAAAAATGCGTTCTAATGTCTCGTAAATTCGTAATCTAAGAAAAATATAAAAACCCAGTATAATCTTGAAAATGTCTGTTCACCGTCTTTCAAATATTGATTAATACCTCAATTTGGTTTGAAAAATGGCACAATGGAACATAAGTAAATTTTTTATTTTTCTTGGGGGGTTTTGAAAAATGGCATCATTATTTTTCAGCAGAATTTGAATATACGCCAAAACAATCTATATTTGCTGGTCATATCTAGAGCATTGTGATGTTTGTACTCCGAACATACATGTGTTAATGCCTTGGCGTGAGGTTTCGTACTTTATGGTGTTTCAGGGTAATTGTGTTGTAAAGTTTGCGGCATCAAAATTCCACCCCCAAATAAACCGTGATTTTACCAAAATACCCTATTCGCCACCAATATCCATGGTCTATTTAAAATGCCCAAATTCAAACCCAAACCAGATTTTCCGTAAGAGCATACAGAGTTCAAGAACCAAGTACCTACTTTTGCTACTTTGAGGTAATATTGGCGAAATTCTGAGTGAATGAATTAGAGACGAATCAAATATGGTATACAAACGTTTACGATTACTTGTTCATATTTAATATTTGTATTGATTTGCGGGTATTACGTTTATACATGATTACTGTGATTCAATATAAATCTTGGCTAGAACTCAAATATAACAGATATTATTTACGTAATCATAATCAACGCTATTCAATACTACGACACGCTTTCTTTGCAATTGAATTTCACGTACCCTCCAATCGTTTGCAATTACTTATTGTTAGCGTCCTTTACAAATCTCTGCACGATTGCAGCTTGTGATAACCGACAGCATGGATCAACATGATGCCATGGAAGTTTACAATACGAATGTTGAATCAGAAGTAGAGTTCCTGTATGCCGTACATCATGATCAGCTGGGAATCAACAATCGACAGCTTGAACAAGAATCAGAATCAGTAGTTGCTGTCGAGATTTCGATAGCAAGCAGCGTGAATCAACATGATGCCATGGAAGTTAATAATACAGAGATTGAACCAGAACTAGAGTTGCTGGGTGCCGTTCAACATGATGAACTGCAAATCAACAATCGACAGCTTGAACCACAACCAGAACCAACGGTTACTGTGCAGCTTATTGAAACATATGATCATCTCAAAATTGAAATTATTGATCTATTCCAGATGCTAAAGGTTACCCGTTCATCTAGCCAACATCTTGCGCTTGCACTCCAACTTAATCCATCGCTTCAGCTGCTCCGCCAGTTTGATCAACAAGTAGAAGAACAAATCAATGCTAACACACAAAAAGAACTGGAAGACTTTCAGCGAAACATAATTTGGAACGAATTTGCCATAGATGAGATTGCTATCCCGTGGGTTGTGGATTAGAAATACTGTTAGTATTATGAAAGCATGAGTCTTACGGTTGCGATCCGCTTTTGGTGACATGTTTTGCACAGCAGAAAAGTATTTCTCTGCATACCGTTTTCCACGCTCTATTTTGATTTGCCCCTCGTTTGTACAACGAACGTGTGATTGTAACCAGTGTCGATTTGTTCATGTTACAGAACCTTAGCTATGTTCAACTGATTTGCTATTTTATTTCCCACTAATATGGCAGTATCAAATACAAAATCTATATAGGCTATGTTTCAGGTTTATAATTTTTTCATCGCATTATAATCCCACGTGAAAAAAATACAATTAGTCACCAAAATATAATGTTCCTCAAAATTTCACCTCAGCTTCGATAACTGGAATTCTCCACAGGAATAGGGATGTAAATTAAATGCTCAAGTAAAATGCAGCATAAATTTGTTATTGTGCTTGGTGCAGCGTAAATTGAAATCTCCGTCTAACACTCACCAGAAAGTTTTTGCCCCACGTAGTTAGAAACAATATGTATTAGATGATTTAATATTACGAGGAGTTTTGAGCATTAATATATTATAACGGTTTTCGCAAATAAATAACTAATTGTACCCAATATATTAGGATAAAACAGTGGTTCTTCCATTGGAATTTTGTTGGGAGTTTTATGTTTTCTAAACTAGAAACGAAAAAACTTGAGACCTTCTTTCCATAGCGATTTTAACCAAATATCTCAACCCAAAAATTACTCATTACTCTTGCTCTCCGCTCGCACGAACAATTATTTTAAATCATTGTTCCTACTTATCCTATGGCTTTCTGTAATTACTATTTTGTACTTTTAATTATTAGTTTCGATTTATCCATTAAATCATAATATTAGAAACGTGTTAAGCAATATTCAGGAAAAAAACATCCAAGCACTGATTTGTGGTTTTTTTTCCGTACATTTATGCCCTGCAAATATCAATACCGCATAAGTGTACGACAAGCAATGCCTAATTTGCGCTCTTGGATCATCCAATTCATGTTTGCTAGCTTGCGTGAAAAATTAAACATAGTTGTCACTCATCTTGGCCATCCATTCTTTTATTCTCTCCATATCAGCGCTTCTCAAAATCGCCATAGATGAATAAGGGGCAATAAATGGGCATCACATAGTGCCGACTTTACGCTGGAAAATTATTTCATCTTGTTTGATTCCTATGTCATGTCAGCTCATTTGACTTTTTCCAAATTTTTTTGGTAATCAAACTTGTCTTTTTCCTCTCTATCTTTTGCCATTTATTGGAATTCATTGCGTTACAATTTTTTAGAGCAAAAATGAGAACGGAGCAAGGACACTATCGAATTGCTTTAAAGGCGTTGAAATTAGTGCCTACCTTTACAAAGATCTCCATCATTAACTTGTACGATGAAACAAATCTACCGAAATAGTTTACACGATACCTGTCAAAGTGGATCCAAGTACAGCAGCTGTCGTTCCATTACCTATGATGGCCGATCTGCACAACCTATGAAACCAACTTGTAAATATCCCATACCCTATAAAAAATACGAAAAATAAACCAACAATCGACAGCATACATTAATTAGGTACATGCCTCCGGTCCTCCGTGCTTTCGAAATTGTTTAGATATTTATGAAAATGTTAACATTAACATAAATCACTCAAAACGTAGTGAGTTCTATCAGAGTATCTCTACAAATTTTAAAATTGCAATATCTTACAATATTTTCCCCATGATTGGAAAAAATTGCGTGCCAAAATTTTGTTTCAATCAATGCTGGCTATATTCAGTAACTAATAAGTATCTTATTCACTATTGAAAATACCATGATATTTTGGATCAATTTATTTGTTATTAGTAACTTTTAATTTTCTGAAGCACAAATAAGGGAATTCCAAAATTCTCGCCACTACAAATATTGATTGCAGCAATTCAAGATAATTAAATTAATAGCGTCCAGCTGAAGAATTATGATATATGTCTATAATCATTAGAACTAATAATGCCTTCAAAATCTATTGAGTCAATTTACAGAGTAATAAAGGCTATACTTTTACCTATAGATTATAAAAATATATGTGTTATCATCATATTGCGCATGCAATTAAATTTAACAAAAAATACTTAAAAAATGTGTTTCTTTTTTCTCCCCCCTTTTTCCTTGGGGGGGCGGGGGGCATTTATCGATGAAACCAACAAATTCGAAGTAAGATCCATCTAAATCTAACTTCCCATAATATTGTTAAAACAAGCCAAAAATTCGTTAATTTCCAATTCAAACAAAAAAAAGGGTTGAAACGAAAGTATTTAGCCGGCATTTTAGTACTATGAGCAGGACATGATTAAAATAGTATATGTCACGAAAATGTATTAGTGTTTGATCTGTGGTTCCGTGTTCAAATTTCTCCTTTTAAATTGTATAATATCATTTGCAAATTCACGTCCACAAGTATTTGGGTTAAAAAATACCTTTCCTTCTCCAATTTTGTAATTCCTGAGTATTGGTTTTATGTTAGGTTCACTGCAAGATCAATTTAGTTCGTCCCATATATAGTCTTCTGTAATAGTTATTATTACATTACAAAAAACCCGGCTTATAATTAAGCTGACAGTCAACCACTGCCTGTGATGTCTTGTCGTTAAGTACATCAAGCATGGTTGTTTTGCATAGCTGTTTGGTTTAGCTTCTTATATTACCATTTCAACAACAGAGAAGGAACACTAGCATAGTAGATATGGGAAATATCAATCCACCATGGTTGAGCGAGCTGTTGAAAGCCAACTTCTACGCTGATTGTCGAGCCCATAAAAACTGCAGATATAATCAGTGCAATCACTACTGCATAGAATGCACTGGAGATGCTTTCTGTGAATACTGTTTAGATGGCCACGAAAACCACCAAACAATACAGGTGATTCAAAATTTTACCTACATCATTCGATTACTTTGTATGACGTACGGGTATAAAGTAAATCATTGTTCTAATTTGCATACGGCTTTCCATGTTCTCAGATAAGGCGATCATCTCTTAGCAACGCTGTTAGTGTGGATGATGTAAAAAACCATATAAATCTCGGTGGTATACAAACATACATCACAAATGCACGCCAAGTTGTTTTCTTGAATAAGCGACCACATAAAGGGTTCCCTCTTCGCATGACAAATATTTGTAATATTTGTCGCCATAGTCTGCTGGCTGGTAATTTCAAGTTCTGCTCTTTGGGCTGCAAGGTAATTAACGACCTGCTTAGTTGCATAGTGTTCAAATCCCGCCAGTGATTTTGTTAAGCTGTAGTAAATCAAATCACAAGCATGCTTAAAATTGTATAATTCTTATTCATTGCTGCCCTTTAGCTAATATGAAGATCATGGACATCAATATTTTTGTAATTAGTTCGTTCAAATGAGCGACGACTAGAAATATGTAGCAAATTTGAAGTTTAATGTTATCGAGCATCGTTACTCTGAATATACTCAAGAAGTATTGTATAAATGTTTTCGTTTGTATTTTACTCAAATTTAGTGGCAACATATCCTGTAACTTACAAACTATTCAATTCAATTATAATTTCTTGCATAGTTGGTTTGTAGTAAACATTGGGTTTCCGCATAACTGGTTTCAAAATCATTTAAAATTGCACGTTCAATTGGTCTTTCGTTCTATCGTGTGACAATTTTCAACCCAAGTCTTTTGCACGATCTCTGCCATCAATTCCACCTCGTTCAATTATTTTTACTCACGGTTGGAATTCTGAAGTGTTGTTTTACAACATGGTTCGTTTTTTGGTAATCTGGATCATTTGTTGTTTGTGAAGTTCGCATGGTTCATTTCTACTGTCACAAAACAATGTTACCTCATTATTCATAATCAAATTTTATTAGTTTTGTGTTCTTTTATAAACATCACGGACGGTTTGGTTGTTTCTCACTTCCAGTATGGTGAATTGTAACACTGCAAATATTTTGACTTTGATATTTACATATGTACGCGTGTTATTTTTGCACTCCATCATTTGCACTGCAATAATTACACGGGTTACGTTCCTTGACACGGTATGTTAATTGAAATCAATTTCTTTTGTGCTATTGATGTAGCGCGAAGCTATATCCCGTGGTTCTCCAAAGCAAACATTCACTGTCGAAACAAAGCTTCGCACAGGGAAAATTGATCACAGTTTGGAGATTAACCAATCATCAACGCCAAACAAAAAATCGAAGGTAAGAAGGTTGCATAAATTGCTAGATACATATTCTGTTGCATCTACTTCAGCTGCTAAACAGGTTACGAGCAGCATTTCTCCTGCAACTGCACCTATGTTCAACCATTTAAACTCCAGGAAAAGGAAAGGCATTCCTCAACGATCTCCTCTAACTTAATTTGCCCAATTGTTCAGCGACTGTAAGGTGTAATTGGAACAAAACCATGGGCATAGCGTTCCTGACACTATACAATGGTGTATAAAATAACTTTTCCCATACTTTTGACCTTTTTGTAAGCCCTGGGTTATCATACGTTTAGTAATGGGTTGTGATTATCTTGCCTGTTTTGATATCTCACTGGCAAACATTAATATGTAAGTTGTGTGAAAACAATATGTAAGTTTAAATGTTTTCATATCATTTCTAAATATGCTGATGAATTCTCTTGTATGTATTTAGCTACTTACATATATAAACCTATCAAACATCACTCAATTTTTAATACTCATAGATGTAAGGCATGCGTACATAATAAAAAAAAAAACGTTGAAACACTTCGAAATGTAAAGAACAGTCAAAAAAAGGCTTGCAATTATTTTCAGATATCTAACAGGATACATGAGAAATATGATCTAATTCGTATCTTTAATTCGAGCATAAATACCGTGCTCTAATTCTGTTACTCTGTTCTTTTGGTAACTAACCTCTTTGCTGTAAACATATCGAAGTTAAATGACACGTGAGGTTGAGGGTGGACCTGTAAACGTATTGAAGTTATGTTCCTGCTGACAAATTATTCTTTTCAAGGCTGTTTGAATGTTTATTAACCAATTCTTTCGTCAAGTGTTGGAGTTCCAATAGCATATAGTCACCTTTCAACATGCCTGATGTTATTCACTGGTTCGCCTCTGTAAACAAAAATGGTAAACAAACTTACCCATTATCGAAAAATATGCAACCAATCGATAACAGCAATGTGCTCGCAGAAAAAAGAATACCAAGTGATCAAAACGTAGATTGCCGTGAAATGCATGCTTCGAGATCCAAAACAAACAGAGCATCCCCCTACACCAACAAATGCCCATGTTCGCAAGCGAGCAGCTCAGGCACAACAGAACCCTGGCCAACTGCAACATCGAGAAGAAATTCACCCAACACCGTTTACTCTTGGGCCTCAGCGCAGGTATCCAATTCTTTATGAACACCTTGACAGAACATACCATTCATCTGATATTCAAAAGCTACGAGAATATTGACAATGTAAGGGCCAAGTTTCGGCACACAAAAAATATATCCACAGGCATTAGTAGTTGCTTGATCGATAGCATCCTACTTTTTCACCGTCACATTAGCAACAATTTCTGCATTCAAATTCTTATGCATAAAATATGACGAAACCTGGAAACATACAGTTATTGTTGAGGGAGCCGTATATTTAACAACCAACACTATAATGCAAAACAAGCTTGTGCTGCTTGGTTGCTCTGAATTCGCCTGATATGATTAATTTTAAAAACTGTACGAAGGTAGAACTCTGCAAGGTAAATCAATAATTTGTGCTGTTGAACATTTCAACTTATATTTTACATGCAATATGCTTATTCTGTATGCAAAGCAGATAATTCCCAATATTGAAAGGCAACAAAGATACCTTCTCAGTGAATCCAAACAATTTTCTTTACGAAGCTATCCAACATCAAAAGGTACAAAAGTGCTTCACGGTTTATCTTTGCTTTGAATAATTAGTGTTAAACGCTGAAACTAATGTAGACAAATTAATCAGCACAACATAGGTAAATACAGTTAGAAATAAGCATGGAAGCACAGAGCTAACATGCATCAAGTTTAACAGAGTTTGAGAAACCTCAAAAGTGCAGGTTTATCATAGTTACGCGATTAGCAGACTGCAAGTTTCAAAACCCAAATCTGCTATCACACCTACCATAAATCGGGAAAAGTTAATGTTCTGTACAGATACTACCGAATTTTGGACTTAAATTCCATGAATAGCCTTTTGAAATAGCTCCATTTGTTATCAATCAAATTGTACATTTCTTGATTCTCCAAGAAGTCACTCGTTGCCACAGACACCATCACTTCAATCTCTTGTTCATTGTAATTGATCATGGCCAACTTATGGTTGATTGATTCCTTCTCTGTCAGTAGTGACTTTCTTTGTTCTTTGAGTTGACCCAAACGGGTAACAAGTTCAGCTTCTTCCATATCTATTTTATGTAATTTACCCTTCAAATCTTGAATGTTATTTCCCATTGCATCCAAATCCTTGCAAGTATTGGCAAATTGATCTATGCTGTCACGTTTTTCCTTCATATGCTTCTGGCAAATAGCTGCTGTTGTTAAATTTCCACTTAAAGTTGTCCAAAACTTTTCAAGTCTAATGTGTTCTGACAATGGAAGCACCTTCTTTGCTATCAGCTGGCTCACACAATTACTGAAAGCTATGCTATGATCAGTAGCAATTTCCGCCAGAGGAAGTTCTAACATCCCAAAGAACGATTCCAGTTCCTTTTTCGTGTCTTCTCTGAGGTCGTAGAAGGCAGAAGGAGTCAGGGATTCCGAAAACCCAGTTACGGACCGAGAAAATGATTGAGAATATAACTTAGCCTTGTTAAGCATGAAATCCAACTCAGAACTACGACTTGTAATCGGCTCAGGATTTACCTCGTTCACTAAAATATGTGAGGCAATGGGATCTTTTTCAGTTGCAAGTTCTTGCTCACCAGTTAGAAAAACCTCTGTATCTTGTGGTTGCTCTTGCACTTCAGTAACCTCAGTCAACAGAAAAGATTCACATACAATATTGCGCTGTTCATCTCTTTCCTGTGCAGTCTCCAATATCTGAGGGATTGTCTCAATGGACAAAGTAAGAAGACTCATGTTTTCCGCATCAACAGCATCCATTTCTTCGGGAAGCACTGACTGAACTGCTTCTTTGTCTTTGCACACCATAAACATTGATTGGCATTCAGGCTCAACATTGGATTCTATTTCTTTGTTCACGTGAACTATTTCTTGCTCTACAACAGTTGCTTCAGCAATTATCATATCCGTTACTGAGACATCAGCATTTGGTTCTATCACTTTCTCAGCAACTTCGGCACATATTGTTGGTTCCCTAGAACTCGTATTGCAAGCACTGGAAATTGTTATCAATGATTCCGCGGCTGAATTTTGTACTGAGACAGTACCTATTTCTGCCGACTTTGATTTGTCTAACATTTCAACTTTCTCACCTCTTTTATTCTCTGGGCTTGTTTGAACTCCATGTTCGGTAACTAACTGAATATTGGGCGTGATGTTCAATGGTTCAGATTCCACTAAACTACAGACCATCTTTAATGAACCTTTATCAACACCGTTTTCTTCATCTGAAGTGGGTTGCAGCTGTAGCTTTCTTCTTGTTCTCTGATAAACAAGAAATCAGTATATTAGAATAAGCTAATAAATTACTGCACAATGTATTCGACTGATCATCTAAGAATAATTAGTTCGCCTAGAATTAGTACCCTTTTGTACATTCCTATGATTTCTGAATCTTCGGCTTCTTCTTTAGAAGTCGTTTCTTCTTGTGCAATGGCTGTCTTGTAGGCTTCTGTGGAAGCAACCATTGTCAGCTGATCATGAATAGCGTCTACAGCTTTGGAACTCCTGGTTCTTTTCTTTAAATTGCTTGAACCTTCTGCAGGTGCAACCTTTTTACGCTTCTCTTTGCCCTGAACTTGAGCACTACATGGCTCTTTGGAAATTTTGCCTGTCGAAATAACTTGGATAGAATTATTGGATAAAACAAAGAGCCCTGCATTAGACAACTAAATACACGTAGTATCATACCTAACTTGGTACTCTCAGAATCCAGCCTGAACAGGCAATTCTCCAAGTCCCTGGTAAATAATATTGCTTCTGTACATTTCCACCAGAAATTGTACTCTGGTGTAGATGCAGGGTTAGCAACAAAGCCTTCAAACTGAAAAGTTGTTGTGCTGGCTTTGAAATGCCCAACCAATTCTTTGATAACATCAGTATTAGTCACATTGGGTCTGGTTTGCACCAAATCTTTAATTCTGGGGTGCGTATAGGGAACAGGAATCCCCTGAACCAATCCAAACTGCCTAGCACATTGGTTAGGACAATATATCTCAAAGCTACAGTTAGAGAAATTTATTGTCGATGGAGAAAATCCAACAGAGATGAACCTGGGAATCAAGATGGTTGCCCAAAATTGGTTCGCCACTGCATCTGGAATCATTAACTGAAGTATGGGTTTTATCCCCTCAGATGTTGCATACGAGCATTCTTTAAAAGGAAGCCATTCTGGTGCATCTCCAATACCAGGTTTGTAAAAAGCTGTGAAATATCTTTTAAATGAAGTATTTTCCTGTTTTGGCTCGCGAGACAACAAATATTCAGCATAACTTAAATATTGTGCACCATCTTTTGTCCTGCAAATGGTTCGAGGTTTAATCGCTGGAAAATAGGCATATAGCCATGCCTGAAGAATCCAAAAGGGCCCACAACAGTTATTGGTTATTTTGTTTCTTACAAATGACCATAGTCCCTTGTACAATGTACCTAAAACAAATGGAGCCAAGGCCAGCTTGATATCTTGCGCTAGACATACAGCCAAACGAATATATTCTTTGGTGATCTTTAGACCGGCTACACATAAAACATATTTATTAATCCAGTACAAATAGAAGGCAATCTTCTCATTAAAAGAAGGCTCTTGATCATCAGACTCAGCGTACTTGCCTATGAAATTTGCATAACTACATGGACCTTCAGATAATTTAAATGGCGGATCGTATGGTTTATGATTAAGAGCAGCATTTACCTCCTCGCCCAAACACGACAGACCAGTTAGATGAATAATATCCAATACATTCGGCGTCATTAGTCCACAGGGGAATACAAAGGTATTTGAAGAAACAGACCAAAAGCATGCAGCAGCAGCGATTAAATTTGGGTTTAATTCAAACGATTTAGTAGACAAATCAATAGCCTCGTAAAGATTCATCTCTCGCCATGATGGCGCTAAAAACTTTCTCATTCGATTGACCCATGTTTTCCAGCATAAAATAACAGTCGGCCATGATCGAATCGTACCCTTGGAAGTCCAGCCAGTTCGATGTAAACCCGGAAGTGAAAGGAGCAAAGGTTCCTCAGAATTTACCGGATAATAAGTAGGAAGTTCCACTGGTGCATGCGGGTAATAAATTGGACCAAGAACAAACTTACCTAGATTATCAATTACAGGAATAAGATATTCGTCCCTCACCTGTTTAGCCTCTCTCAAGCATTGAGGATATCTTGGTGCATAATTTTGCGTCAATGCTTTTGGCGTTGGCGAACTTTCTTTGTTTGCTTTGCTCTTTCGTGAACCTGATGATCGACGAGACGTTTTCTGTTTGGGCGCCATTGTTTTGCTTCGTGGATTTTGAAACCGATAGGGAAGTAAAAGAACTGTGCCCTAATTTCTTACAGTGGAGGAATTATGCTTGTTTGAAATCCCATCTACCACTCACGTCTTTTGAGTAATTATTTATTTGAGATTTGAATAAATATTTGGAACTCAGCTGAATAGGGGTTATTGAATTTTCCTTCTCTTTGTTCGCTAAGGAAACACGTAATATGCATAAAATGATACAATTGAAAGTTAAAGGTACCTTCAATTTTAAAAATAAGAACAATACAACCATAATAAACCTTTATAAAATTATTCAGCTATTGATTGACCAACAAATGGGAAACTTTTTCTCATGAATTATGTAATCTAAAATTTGGTCCATTTAGCAATCCAGTTTTAATTACTAAAACCTGATAAACTTGATGTCCCTTAATTAAACGCGCAATTATACATCATTCCAAGAACAACTAGGCGTATTTCTTATGGTAATCAACCTAGGACACATGATTTTAACGCGGAGCTTGTGCAGTAAATAATAACCAATATTGTTGGTTTTATATTTTTGAATAATGGTGCAAATCAGAACTTGAAATCTTCTAACACTTTACAACCTTTTCTTCTGCAACGTTTGTTTTCCCAATAATTTAGTTTACTATTTTAAAATTCCTTCGTTTAAGAAGTTGTTTTGAAGAATATTTATCGTAGTTTTGAGAAAATTTTCCCCTCCCTTTATAGGTTGAATTTGGCGCACAATAGGTTAATCAACTCCAACTGCTCACAAAAGTTACAAACTTTAAACCAACGTAATGTTAATTTTATTACAATCAATTTCCAAAGCTGCAGTAAAGTACAAAAACAATGTCTCAAATCTTTCCGCTATAAACATTATGTACATTTGAAAAGCCATATAACAGTGATATCTATTGGTAGATTATTTAATTGAGTTAACTATTTTTAGCTCAAATAAATAAAGCGAACATTATTTACTCCGTATCTATCGTTTTAGTCCTCGTTGTCAATTGACACATAGACTAAATACATTAGCGTAATTAAAAAATGAAGTGAAGATTTAATTTATCTAATCAAAATAAATTTACCACCACATCTTGCTGAATAACAATAAGACTATAATAAGACTTCACAAAATTGTTCTATTGTCAGTTACCTAACATATGACATGTTCTATCTGTCGATTCTGTAATATATGAGTTGTTTCTACTAACAATTCATTTACACGGCTGTGAACACTATTGTTCAAGACCAAAACAAATTCCTCGGCCATATCATCAAGTCAACAAATATGAAGTGCCATAATCCACTGTAAGTCCTTCAAGGACACTCCTGTCGCCTCATTGGAGTTTATCAGTTTCAACAAAAATCATGGCTTCCTTTTTACTAATTAATACGGTAAGTCGGCACTTAAAGGTCAGTGTAGATTGCTCGTTGTTAACCTATATGCGAGAAGTATTTCCGGGACGATGCTTTGCTGACTGTGAGTATTGAGAAGCATGTAGATGAAAACCTGTAACGACCCACTGCATGTTTGTACAATATTGTCCGCTTTGGACACCCAACGCCCATACACTTCCCAGTTAGGTCAACCATCCCTAGATTACTCCCAAGACGAGCACGCTTAACTGTCAAGTTCCTATGCGGTTTCACCCGCCCTTGCAACTCTAAAACGACTTGTACAACTACGAGAGATCTTCTATTATAAACTGTAACTTACGCCCTTCCGTCCGCACAGAGCCTGCCCTTCTTCGGTACCGCCGGCTACCGGAAAGCGGGGTGTCACAAAAACTACGTGCCTATGTCACAGAAAAGAGCAAAACCCAAGGCATTGCCCTTACGCTTGGCAACAAAATTACTCGTAAACAGAAAACAGCCGCTTGAATCAGCTATATGGGTACATTTTGCGGGTTAATTCTATCTTGTCGCGAGCTCTTTTAGACATTTTTTGTCTGTTCTGTGAACTATGTATAAACACCATATTGTTACCATCTTTTGTTTATTTTCTTGCGTTTAAATGGGTACAAAGGTATATATACTACTTAAATTTGGTTCTTCAAATTGCAGTAATATTTTTCGCTTTCATTTGTTGAAATATTTTTAATTCCCTTCTCCTCCTTATTTGAGCCCCCGTTGCTCAAGCCAACGTTATTGGTAAGTTACATACAATAATTCAACCACACAATTTGAACACGGAATTAAAAGTATTTTAAATTCCCACTTGCTTGGTTTCATGCATGCGACGTCTAATTAGTCAGTTCAGTGCACATGTATTTACAGCTTATGAACTAACCTATTACTAATTTAATTCTCGCATTATTAGGAATAAAATATATTGTTTACCCCAAGAGTCTCTACTCTTTCACCAATTGCATTCTTTGACCTTCAACTTATAACTTGCAAGTATTCCACACAAAGACCTTACTTGTATCTACCATGGCAAAAATCATGTGCATGTTACTTAGCTGTTACAAGAACAATCTTGAAGCTGTGGCTGTTATCAACGATCCGATACTTGTAAATTTTGAAATGATATCAATTACATCACCGCAATTATTGTATGATTCTTAAATATTGTACACCCCACCTAAACATTTACAACAATATCTCTGCTATTTTATTTGAAAATGAAGACAAAATAAAATATCTAAAATTGTATGTGTCTTGTTCAACTGTCCACATGTGTAAGCAATCATCTTTATGTGATGCTGATATTACTCTCGCGTGTGTCTTTCAATTGCTGAAGATGGATTGTTTCTTGCAACGTTGTTTTAGTCGTTCTGCATGCAATTGTTGGTAGAACGCACAAATTGCGGTGTGCAAGTGATGCAAATTTTATCTTGCTTTAATGCGTTTTCTATATTTCTATGTTTTCGCTCCATATACTTTTTTGCTATCTTGTGTACGCCATTTGAGTATTATGTAGGATACTGGAGATTCTCAGATCGAATTTGTTTTCTAAAGTCGACTGGATTTAATACTGAAAATATATAAGGAATCTTCTATTCTCAATTTATTGCTCCTCTCGTCACAATTTGCTGGGATTAGTAATGTTTCTTGGTGAGGGATACTGATGAAGAGCCTTCGAGTTGATTCTGAGCACAATCGACAGCTTGGAGTTATTGCACTTCAATATCGACAATTTCAGGTCCATGATTGCGTTTACCAGTTTCTTATTGGTTAAGAAGTATGTTAATAATTCCCTTCGAAAATTAATGCATGACGTTATTTGGATTTGCTGTGTCTTGCTAATGATTCACATCTGCAAATGAGCTGGCGTGAGTTTCTTTATTGTACTTCTGTGAATCTCTGTGGGATTTTCCTGACAAGAGAAAGTCCTGGTGAAGAGTACCAAAAAATCTTGTATTTAATGCTCCTCTATGGCAACATTTGACGATGATGTATGGAAGATATTTTCCATTGACGTTTGTGAGGCTGACGTTGGTGTTTATCAACGTGGCTAATAATGCCTGACGTTGCAATTGGTATCATTGAGTAGTGATACAAAATGATCGACAGTCCCACATTTGTTCTCAATATTTGCATGTTTCATGCACGTGCTGCACCCCTGTTGCAATTACGTCAGCTAAAGGTTGTATTCTTTAATTGCAGTTTATGAAATAAATGTCGAAGCCTTGCCTAGATACTTCATTAAACTATTAAATCCTATTAAATTTGCTACAATATTTACTGTTTATTCCTTGTTGAATAATTTAAATTAAACTTCTACTCTATTAGAAACTCGTTATGAATTTCACATGCTCGATTCAAATTTTGTATTATTTGCGCTGATTCTTGGTATTCCACTATTGGGCAGTTAATGAATATTGCTGTATTTTCATAATTTGATTTATATTATTAGTTCTAATACATTATAAATTTTAATTTAGTTTATCTTTGTTCTGATAGGTAGTTTAAACGTGTTCAAAAACATAATACTTTTATTGAATACAAAACAGCACATAAAACTAGGACAAATTTGTATTTTGGAGATTTAAATTACTTTCATTATATGCCTTTTATGAGTTCGTTAAATTCTCTAAATTTTTAATCCATACACATTCATTTTGTTGTTAATTTAATATAAAAGTGACCGAATTCAAACAATAATCAACCCAACTCAATATCACACAAGTAAACTAATTGATTAATACTGAAGAGCATTGATTCAAATCACAAACACGCAAAATTAATTTTATACCCACAGAAAAATAATATTTCAAAATCATGTATTTCACATGTTATTTATGTAGATGAACAGACTACTTTCTTCTTTGTTTTCTGCTTGTCTAATTTTTAGTTGTATTTACTAATTTCTCGTAAAATTTGTAGACGTTATTGCATCCCCAAACCAACAAACAAATCCCAAAACATGTAAATTATCAAAAAAACGTAATATTTGCATAAATACAAACCAAAACATAGTCTCACTGGTTTGTTTACATCCACATCGAAAGGAAAAAATGTATTGTAATTTCTAAATTTTAAAATCCCTTCCATCAGAAGACTACGTCAATTCTCAACAGAAAAACAAAATAAAATATAGTAATAACAAATGGATATAAAATTGTTTAGCAACTGTATGAAAAAAAACTTACTCCCTATATTCAAAGAAAATGGCTCTACTGAATAGTAAGTGAAATGGTATAAACCACCACTTCCCCCCCCCCCCCCCCCCTTCGGACCCCCATTAAACATGCCCTACAGGCGTGAACAGTTCTAATCGAATGAATAGTATCCAGTTAAGTTTCTATAACTTCCCATCGACGACATTAGTTCTCACGGTACCCAAGACTAAACTCAAAACACCTCTGCATTTCTGACACACGAAATGCTCGCTCCATAACTCCACATTTACTACGGCTTTTCGTGTACCCAAGACTTCGCTCAGACGTCTCTGTACGTTCCCTTTGTATTCCAAAACTTCAGAATCACACATTATACAGTAATCTCCACGCCATATAGACGAACACAAACAGGCGCTTCCACTCTCCGTTTGCCACTGCATCGAAAGGTAAAAGTCCATTATCTCTCTTCCGCTGTGCTGCATAAATTTAGTGATTAACAAATTTTTTCCCCTCCTTATAACATCACAAATCCTTCCAAAACTTATGAAACTTACAACATGTGCATAGACAGATGGCCAGGTGTACTCCCTTTGTGCGATGTAGATACATAGACACCATCAACATCGACAACAGTACTGAAACGGTGTGTTATTTGATCGATATCTCTGGACACGCTGAATCGGTCGCAACAATTACCAATCGAAGTACAAATATAGCAACATACACGGCTAATAGCGCCTTCATTGAGCGATACAGTTATTTACATGGCAATAGCCCAGACGAATGGATGTTTGAGAATGATTTCCAAGACTGGATAAGCAAACTGCAGTATTATTCGTTTGTTGAACAGCGATTGAATAGTAATTACATATCTTTCTTTCTATATAGTGTAGCACTTATGCAATCCGCATACTCTGCCATCAAATTAAATTACTTAACTCATGATTTTCCTCTGTAATCCACAACAGTGACACAGCCTTGCTGGTTCTTTAAATGGATCGCCGATGATACTGCATTCACCAACAACGTAAGCTTTTGAATACTGCATCACATTTCAGTTGTTTAATGATTTCTTGTCATTTAGATGTTTGTTGGATTTTATAACGCACAGAACCTACGCATCCCGGATACACTAAGGGAAACGTTGCAAGCACGTGATAACATTACTTGGATTCTACTCAAGAACCAGGCCAGGGTGTGGCCTATTCAAATAGCAGATCACAGATTTGGCGTTGGGTGGGAAGACTTTTACCTCCACAATCATTTGATGGATGGTTATCAAATAGTCTTTGCAAGCGAAACTTCTTGCATTTTTGAGGTGCTAATTTTTAACAAGGAGTATACTTCTGTGTTTAACACGTACTCAAGCCAGAATGCTCTCCCCGCACCATTCTATCATTTGCCCGGTAAATTTTTCGTTACCTATTCATCCCAACATTTTAAACCTGTGTGCCAACATTTCAGTTTAACTTTTTTGCTTCTTCGCTGCTGATAATAGCCGAGCTTGCAACTTCTTGCTTCCCGGGAATATGGTTTGACCGCAAAACGGTTGGGGAATTCATAATTGCATGTGATATTGAGGACGACTTGGTCAAGGTCTGCATATGTAAAATATGTTTTCCACCCTTACAGTAGACGTTCTGATAACAATTACAGTAAATACATCCCTAATATCATCGTATTATTCAACAGGCTTTCCAAGACCGTCTTCAACCCTTTTTTGAAGACGATAATGACCAGCAAATTGTTTTCGCATTGCAACAGCATGAATGGACAATTCCAATTGTGAATGGGGTGATGAATGATAAGGCTCTTGTGGATTTCATTACCGAACTAGATTTGTTCATGGGTGAGTTTATTGCAGTACTAATGACCAACGAACTTCTTGCAAGAGTTATTGTTTTCGACAGTCAAGGAGGAGAAAAAATTTATTCCTGGTATTGAAATCATTTTGTGTAAAATCCAATCCAATTGCGAGGACTTGGTGATAAGTATATACAGTCAAGTTCTAATGGCTGTCGAATAGTTCGCTGTGTATGCAGATACTTCACCACTTTTACATCACTGTTACCCACTCCACCACAAGAGTTGTAGTTTCCCACGAATTGTCGACATCAATGTACCAGAATGTTATTCCTAACAGTCGTTTTTTTGGGTTCAAGATCTCATTCAATATATCCACAAGAACGTGCAATTATCGATAGCATCATTCGAAGTTCTATTACAAAAAATCATGATCATTTTGCCTGCCCAATATATTTGTTCCACAACTTTATCAACACTTCACTTCCGATCCCATCTCCATACTAGACTACGTTTTGAGTACTTACAGAGTAGTGCTAATGATTGTTAATAACCACATAGCTGTCTCAGTAAATTCAATCCAGTATCTTTTAACGATAATCTACAAATACAATGCTTTGAAATATCCACCACTACGAGTCACGTTCCTGCAAACTCTAATGTATGTACTCGTGCAGAAATCTGTTTTTCATTCTCATAAAACAGAGCTGTTAAAAAACAAAATACATTTTCTCTTCCACAATGCAAATCTGAAATCCAAACTAACAACAACATAGCAGACATAACCATGAACATATTACTCCCAAAAACGTGAAATTAACACATACAAATACCAAAGTTAAATAACAAATACATTGTCCAACAAAATAAACGCCACACATTGGTGTGCAAAAATTGCACCCTTGTTCATGATCCCTAGAACAAACACACCCATGGTGATTTCTATCACCACAACATTGTATCTGGTAGTTAATAAAAATTAAATTACAGCGACAATGGGAATACAACTAGGTCCACGGATACATTCTCTCAATACCATCTCCTGTGAATACTATTATATTCACATTAGTTGTATCAAATGCAGTGACAAGAACAAAGTCCCGCGGATGTAGGTTTAAGGAATTTAAAAAATTCTCTACGCTGAAACGATCCACGCGATTGTTGACCTTACGAATGCTCCACCATTTGTTTCGCATGTTTACAGAAATCTCGTCAACATGAGTGTCATTGAACAGAATGCGAAACCGCCTTCCAAACACCTAACCAAAATAGTAACGGAATTAATGAAATTTATATATGCACAAGCAAACATATGAATCCATTCCACTTATAAAACACTGGAAAAATGAAAATTCATGATTGATTTGGGCATACGTACTTTCCCACTACACCAACATAAAATCAAACGAAACAAAGGCATATTTAAGCCAGAACAATATCATCTTAACACATTGAGGTCAGTTTACATAAATAGCTTAATTAAATGCAATACAAACCTTTTTGATGCATTTCCCTCCACCACAGTCGTATCCAAATTGCATTATATGATCCTCAGTTGACATCATTGATGAAAAGCAACTGGTACGGAGATGTCCTACTCATGAATCACATATTAGACATAAAAACAACGACAATCATTCCACAAAGTTAACATTATTTGCAACGCTTACTTGGTGTTTCCAGATCATCAACTACATGCGGCATTAGTGCTGACTCTTTTAGCTCGTGATTGGTTCTAGACCAACTATAGTACAAAGGTTCCAAGGTGTGCATTAAAACAACGACATCAAAAATCCAACTACGTTCACAGCCAAAAACAACTTTAAACCCACTCCTCAGCCTATGACTATCCCAGAATTCGGGCCAACCATCTGTCAATTGATTATGTACAACGTGAACAGGCCAAACCTTCCCGTGATTCTTCAGCAAAATCCATACAGATGATGTAGATAAATTACCATATCTCTCATCCGAGTCAGGTAAAAACTGCATGACAATTATTAAAACAAAGTTAAATGAGTCGAATACTAATACTCTACAAATCATTGCTCCATCCGATAGCATAAAACAATGCTAAACCGTATAGCCACGCCAGCCATCCGTGCAAATATCTTTGGTGAACCAACATGACCCTTGATCTGCATTTTTCATAATTTACAATTCATCATAAATATTATAAATTCAGCACCAACAATAAATCATACAGTATCTAGACTAATCATTATACATACTTTCTTTGCTTGTAACCAAGAATGAAAACCATATCATCTTATCCGCCCATCTAAGCATTGCTTTTACAGAATTCCAAGCAAATCTTGGCCCGAGTGGAAAAAAATGCGCATACTTTTCTTGGAAATTGGTGGACATTTTATACAAGGAAGTATTGTCATCCACAGGCACAGCAGAGGCCACTTTCTTAATGTCACCAGCATAGTTAGCAAGATAATAAACACTCCGAGCAGTTCCATCAGCACACCGCTTGTGTTTAGGAAAACACCGAACATATGGAAATTCAGTAACCATTGAGCTGCGTAAAAATGGGTTCTATCTGTAAGATAAGTCAACAAGTGCAGATACATTAACAGGTAAATACTATTGTTAAGAATAATTTAATCAATACTTAATAATTGCAATGTATGAACCGAAGGCAACAAAATTTACACAAAATAATTCTTTTTGTGTATCTTTTGTGTTTTTTCACTCTTACTTTGACTTTGAAATATTTAGCTCGGGCAAAATATATATTAAAGTTTATCATTACATGTTGCTCGACGTGATAGTCAACAATAATCGCAGCAGCGGTAAAATAGCTAAAAAATCACCTTCATCCATAGATAATACTCACATCTACACACAAATCATCGCCAATAAAAATATCAACACATATTAATACGTGATAAAAACGGTAACTAAACTAAAACCCGTAGTCGGAACAGTTGAGAGATCATTTTCTATCAAACAATAACGTCTAAAATAAGTGGATCCAACTCTATTAAGCAACAACCAAGTCTTCAAAATCAACGTTAGCAGTAAAATCAAACCCTAAAATTATGAAGATTCGAGAAACAAGAAGAAGACAAATCAGCTACAATAACAGTCGATTCAGCGCACAAATCGATATGTACTCGTCGTTTGACATACCCGTGTAGTATCGAGCACCTAAAAGCCGCACTCCTGCAACTACAGTACCGTCTCTCGCCCAAGCTGGAACTCTGTTCCAGTAATGGCACTCTGACGAGAAACCAAAAGCGCGAGAGTGGGTAAACTATTTTTAATCAACACGTGTTTTAAAACCAGTAACACGAATCCCAGGTTCTAATTAGTTGGTACCCTCTGAACGATCTTAATTTGCTATGATCCTTAATTACATCGTTAGACGCGGTAAAATTATTTTAAGAAATAATTTGGCTCCTATTCTACACTAACCAATTTTTCAGTTGCTTATTAAAAGTCTTACTCATATTTTTTCCAAACCAAATTATTATAAATTTAAATTTAAATCGCTTTTTGAATCCCGTTTTATTCGTAGTCAAATATTAATAAATGCTTTTCCATTCTTTAAATAATGCTTCGTATCTAACAATACAGGCAACAAATTTTGAAACACTATAAAAATTTTAATGTAAATATTACAAATATAAAATTCAACAAAAATAACGTGCAAAAAGAAAGTATGAATACTAAGACTTTATTTAATATTTTTCGACGATCATAAAGGTACAATATAAGAATCACATATCATTTTAACCTTTCTCGTAGAATTCGTAACGCAACCCACACAAAAAAAAAAAAACACCGAATTCATTAGAGTAAAAAACAAACCAGACAAAAACTTAAACCAAAAAAGTATTGTTCACAGTACTACAGTACAACAATAACATCCTGTTCCAAGTTCATAGTTGTTGATTTCTCTCGTACCTATATTTCGCGCCCAAAATAAAGTAACGGAAGAGTCATGAATACAGCGTCAACTATATAAGATATCTAAATCATCCCATAAATGCTGCATATTTTTAAATTGTTCTGGATATTTTGCACGTACGTCTTGCGCACAACCTATATTACACTCCCAAAGAATGATCCAAAACACTCATTCTTTGTAAAGTGCCTTAAGGACACTTATTGCTAAATATCACCTAAAATGAATTTAAACAACACCTTTATCGAAATTCACAATGCAAAATAAATTGACCCATTATGCGCTTTCTAAGATAACCCTTATACATATCCATTTTGCATCGTTTCTTTGCCAACAACCATCCAAAAAATATTATCCACAAAATAGACTGTTCAGATCATTCCATACAATCTCAATATTAGCTACAAATAAACATACATGCAATGATACACACAAAAACTTGTGTAAGGAAGCCCTTACTCCATCTCCATATAAAACCACCCTAAGCAAACCCACGAGCGAAATCAGCGACAGGAAATCAGCAAACAGAAGCCTCCACAAAGGGCGCTCATAAACTTCAGAGCAACGTTCCTTCTTCAACACAACAAAACACGTACTGCTCAGGAACATCCAGGTAATTTCCAAAACACTACTTTCAAATAATTTACATGGATTACTTGTTCTTCCAATTTTGCAAACACACGCCTACATTACTCCTTTGCTCTGTACCAAAACGCTGACTTTGTACAGGAAACCCATACTTCATAGCTTTCGATTTTTTGCAATACTCGATTGAATAACTTATGCAATTACCCAGGAGTTCATCTTCCAACTATTTATATGAATAACGTTGTTCAATTGATCTATTGAACAGTTACTACACGATAACATTTTTGCGTGCTCTATTTCAACAAAACATTTTCTACCATTTACAAGTTCATCACTAATTACTTGCGATTAACTTTTCCCCTGATTTAAAGATTAAAGTCGAAATGAAGGCAGCAAGTTGGCCTCTTGTAGCAAAGAAAAACAACAAGCCTTCTGATTCACCTCCAAGTGATCAAGATTCACATGGCTTTATTGGCGCAACAAGTGACCATATTTCCAGTGAATCAGTCTCAAGCAAACCAACAACTCCATTAGACATATTCAAAGGACAGGTTGTTGAGTTCATGCGACGCCTGAGAGCAATTGATACAAAAATGCCTTCAGAAATTAGGAACATTGTTCTCAAGGAACCTGTTTTAGATTTAGTACAACAATGCCATTCCATTGTTGAAGATGAGTTTGAGAGAGAATTCTCACGGCTTGAAGACAAATACTATGCAGAATTGGCAGAAGATTACATCAACGAAGAACGTGGTGAGGGCATGAATGAATCTGACACTTTTGGTACGTTCTAACGTGCTGTGCCTGCTCCGGCGTATACTAACTAGAATATTGTAATGACTAAGTTGCCCTGTATTTTGTGCTATGAATATTCGTTCCAGTATTAAACAACTATATAGTATGCAAACTTGTCCTATTATCAATCTCGCACAAAAACAGAATCCTAGCATAATCTTTTCATTCTGCCTTTTATATTTCGTTCACATATATTGGCCTGTGTAGCTCAAAATTTTAGGTGTGTATCCCATCCGTATTTTATATTAATTTAAGTAATTGTTTATTTGATCAATGATCATAGTTCTCGCTACACCTCTTGTACTATTATTCAGCATGTAAAACATATTAACATTATCAAGTGTACCACGTTTTGTTACCAGATATAACTACACTGTATTGGTTGACAAACAGCAAAATCAACTTTTAAAAAATTCACAATTCCTGTATTCTCTTCGTTTTTATCACTGCAGCTATTTTTTTCTTTTTTTTCCTTTTTTTTATTTTGGGCAGTCGTACTTCCGAATTTGCCATTAGCCTTAAATTTCCTTAAGCTTCCCTTCTTATCGAGATTAATTGTTTTCCGTCGAAGGAATCCCAATCAATCAACATTACTTCACATAAAACATTCCTTTGCACGTTACATATCAACGTATCATTGAGCATCTTCCATCGTGCTGCTTTGTTCATTATATTTATTTACACTATTATTATTACCCACTGTAAGAAAACTTTGGCTGATCACTAATACCCCATGGTGTTTGACGTAATTCAATTCCCCGTTACTAACCAGTCTACTATTTATCAACCTCGCTAATAATTCCTCATGTTGAAATTAGCAGCATTACGTGTTGTCGAAGATTGATCAACAGTACTATAACAGCTTCGCCCTCACTAAACCCACGAAACAGTAATAACACATCTCGATCTATCATCCAAGCTGTTAGTGACCGTCCCTCATCCCAACAAACACTAACACAGTAACCATAAAATTCAGAACAAACCATCCTCTCCAACTCATCACCATCAAATAACCACTTCCTTTTGTCGATCCAGTAACAAATGCTAAAACACACTACACTTGCTTTTTTCCTGTCAATTAAGTCTTCAAAATTTGTTTTCACAACAATCCTGTGCAATAAAAAAATATTGATATTATTGCTAATATTTTTTAAAATAACCACCCAAATAAGGTGTCAAAGTTACCTAAATCTTTACATCCTTTGCTCAACGAACATTTGTTTTCTCCAGTTTTCAATGTACACTTAAATTCGGAACGCTATCTCTGAAAATATTTAAAATCACCCTCTTAAGATTCCCGCCGTTCTTCATAGCTGCCGTTCAACACACAATTAGTTAACTGACTTCCAAATACAGAAGTACTTAAATTCTCACAGCTCCATTTTTTTTGTAAACAAAAATGCCATCTACCAGAACAAGTAGTCAAACGATATCTTGATATTGTTTAATACTCAACAGATTTAACTCGTACCGAAATTCCCCTCATGGGTACCACCTCCAA
>BPLS01026871.1:0-11785 GCA_019656275.1 Rhododendron kiyosumense
ACCCAAACAACGGTTCGTTCTGAAATCTTGTTATACCATATTCCAACGTACCTTCGACTTGAATTTCCTGGACTGAAATACCCAAGTGCGAACACTACAACAAAAATCACATTTTACAGCATGCGAAAAACGCTATTGAATGTTATAGATAGCGTTCCGAAGAACGCTGTATTAGCCGATGCTATTAAAAGTCTAGACTTTTAATAGCGTTCATTGCATGCTATTGTATGTAACCTTTTTATAGCGTTCTTTGCATGCTGTCTTTAACATACTTTTAATAGCGTTCTCTGACTGCTATCTTTGATAAACTTTTAATAGCATTCTTAGACCGCTGTCAAACGTCCAAAACTTTTAATAGCATCGGCTAATACAGCGTTCTTTAGAACGCTATCTTATAGTTTCTATAGCGATCTTTGTCCGCTATCTTGTACTACTTTTTACAACTTGCAATGAACACTATATTAGCCAATTTTAGGCCTTTTTTCCTAATATTCGATAAATACCAATATACTAGTATTTTTAAATAAGATCATGGTAATTTCATTTAAGAAAAAAATATAATTTATTCCATTCAACACCAACTATATCCAAACGTTAATGTACAATAAACAATTCAACCATTGAATAAAGATTCATTACATTAGCTTGGAAAACAATTTCCCAAGAAAAATTACATAAAAGAGTCTGACTAAGACTCATTGAAAAAAACACTTATGTAATCCCCCTTCCTGAAAATGTAATCAACAATCTCATTCCGCTGATTTCCTTTACTTGAAGCTTACTTCTTTGTCGAGTTTCTGCTCCCAAAGCAATCCACATACCTGTAAATATAAATTATTGAAAGGAACACACAACATATTAGAAACACGATTAACTACAAAACCAAACGCTATATATTCACCACAACAGATAGCATTTTCAAATGCATGCTATAACTCTACGCTATCATAAGTATAATTTGTTGTAGTGCCACATACTATATGAAGATGGATCCCACAGTTATTGATTTCTATCTTTCATAAACAAAATTCATCATTAGCAAACATCACAGTTGGTACCCCCAATGGTAGAAAATATAGACACAGCAGTGACAACAATTCATCATCAGCAAACAATATCAATATCCAATATCCAGACAAAATTTCTCCAATGTCATTTATGAAAACCAAGATATGAAAAAATCAAGCGAAATAGAAAAATCAATATGTAGAAGATGCACCTTAAGGCTGAAAGGTTCCCTTCTGTGGAAAAGATGGACACAGCAGCAGCCACAAAACAGCATATCACATGGAGGCACACTTGGAACCAGAAACAACATATTTGAGGCACGCTTAGAACCAAAACCATTTCGAAATATGGACACAAAGTCAAGAAACAAGTTCCTAGATGGATATTTATTCAATTGTTGGCCATCCTAGGTAGACCATCAACTAAAGACCGATTGGCCGCTTGGGGATCACACAGAAGCTGTGTTTCATGTGGGGGTGGGGGGCGCTAGTGTATGTTTTTTAGGGGAGATCCCAACTTTGCGGATAGATAATCACAGGGTGTGTCTGGAGGAACCCCTTTGTATGTCTTAAAGTATGCTTTGTAAGCCCATTATAGGTGTGCTTGGTTGTGCTTATTTTATGGTCAGGGGTAGATGTTTTGTTTAGCCTTGCAAGTCAAAAAGTTCTACAACAGGATCAATAGCCACAGTTGCACCGTGAAATGCCTAGAGTTTGGATACGTTAATCTACCTTCACATTAGGATAGTCCAATACCAGAAACTCAATAGCCAACTTGATTCTTTGTATGCCACCCAAACCTGATAAAGCATGCAAAACCAACAAAATAACGTATGTAAACCAATAAACTCAGACAAGCCTCATGATAAAGGAGTGGACAAATAAGTCTCATGATAAAGGAGTGGAAGAATTCACCTCTCGCTGGCTCCTCATAAAGGTCAAACACATTTAAAAACATGAATACTTGAATCAAATGCTACAAATTTACAGAGATTGAATATAGGTTTTTCTTTTTACGTTAACTTCATGGATCTTCCGATGTCACGACACATAGATGCAATTGATCATCAAAGTATCTATGCAACACACACTATGTTGATATGTTCGATAAATGTAATGCACTGATTTTGATAAACGAGCAAAGATATTTCTCAGAGAACTTTTTGTTGCCCTGCTTCTTGGAAATACTTACAACAAGCAATGCAAAGGCCATATCAAACTATTAGCCTATCTTCTGAAACTAAGACAATTCAACATATATTTAAGAAAGTAATTTCAATTTTATTGCACTTGATCTGAAAATTATGGCCAAGAGTTTTCTTCTTGTTGATTCCGTTACAAATTAAACTAAGTCAATAATTTTAAATAGAGCTAGAAGGATGAAGTACCTTTATTTAGATATGTTTTTTTTTTTTTGTGTGTTAGAAGCTTTACCTAATAATCTTTTGCATATTGAAAACAAAAATATTCCATAACTGTGCAAAATCTATTAAAAATTTAGATCGTCCTATATGACATTTCCACAGTGATTTGATAGTAGCTATCTTCGAAGGTGTCGTAAGTTCTTCCTATCAATCAATAACCACAATATTAAGTTGCAGATATCCATAAATACCATCTGGCTTCACAAATTATTGCATGCATTTTCTATAAGAATCAGGAGTTTAGAAACCATGAAATTCATGCTTAGTGCCAGCGTGCTTTAGATTACATACATATAGGCACCTAACGCTCCCTTATTCCTACTAAGATTTCATCGGAATGGTAGGAAATATTATTGATGATAACAAGAACAATGAAGAAAACATTACCGGGGGCTTACATCCATCTTAAGAGAAGGTAGGACCCAAATGGGTGGAGTAAATTCCCAAGTACATACTCCACTCCCACAACAAGCTCGCCTAGCCAAGCAGTGAAAATTATACTTAAACAATCAAAAGATGTGTACCAATTACAATGTTCTAACCTAATAAGACTTGACATAAGACTCAACACATGAGTTGATGAGTCATAAACGGAGACCCTTTAGCCCATGTCCTACCATTTTCTTTGATTTTTACAATTACTTAGCTACAAGATCTAAAATGTAAACACAGAAAATTGAACCTATACAATGGTTTCTTTCCAATTGACACATTAAAATCAGACACGATGTCTTAAAAGTTAAAACATGTTTACTAATGTCCGAGGCATGCTCCATTCCAATACTATTGATTTTCTTCTTTCTATACCAGCATTAGGAAGCAACCATAATTCCATTATCTTTACTTCATCCAATTTTCCAGGAAGCTCGGTTTTTCATTCTCCCAATTCAATGTTCAATTCTTATTACCACCAAGAAATCTTGTTTGACGCAATTTTACGAGGGTTCTGGACTTCTGTCCCAAGATTCGGAGTAACCACTAATGTAAGATTTGGGGATCAGCCCCATGTTTGATTAGCAAGCACCATAGGACAAAATAATGTTTCCTAGTAAACAACCCTATTTCAGTCACTCAATGTAGTCAGTTTTCTCTCATTTACTTGGACATGTACTCTTTCACAAAGCTAGCTAAGAGATAGTTGGCTGGATTTGTTCGTGGTCACGTATACGACGTTCCTCTTGTTGCCCGTAAGTCCATTTGAGTGCCTAAAGAACCATAAACATGCACACAAGCCCATGATGAAACTGATATTCATTATTCAAGGTAAGTAGGAATCTCAAGTAAACTGACATCAAATATACTGGAAACGAAACAATTAAGAAGAAAAAAAGAGGTATCAACAGCATACAATTCCATTCCCAACATTCAGATAAAAATCATGTGCCCCCTCAGAAGTACAGACTCTTTTATATCAAATATAAACGCATATTTTCTTCCAACATCAGTATTAGAAAGCAGATAAGTATTCTAAATTTCCTGAAAAGAAGTGGAAAGAAATTTCCAGACGCACACATCAAGGGATTCAAATGCACCGCAACTATCCATCAATGTTAAGGCCAATCCTTAAACAAGAACATACAAATAATGATATATAAAATCTTAATCTCCCTGTTTCTCTCATCAGTGATTAATGTGTAAATGGAATTCCTATTTTGCATTTTGCAAGCAATCAATATTGTCCACCGCAATCCCAGCAAAGATCAAAATATTTCACCGTGGAAAACCCCATTTCCGTCTCCATCAAATTTATCACATTACCAGTGCCCCTAATCACTCGATTCAATACCTAAATATACCCCCAAATCAACAAATAAGGGGAAAACTTTTTGTTACCGCTGCGAACCTAAGAACACCATTTCTTTTTTCTTGATAGATATAGGCTAGAGCCCTCAAGAACATTCGGCTCAAACAACGAACTAAAGACATTAGTATAAAACATCACAATAACCCAGAAATGAGAAGTTGCTTAGCAATTCAGTTGAAGAAGAAAAGATACAACACCACATTGCAATTAAAAATTACAAATTCCACAAAAGTGAAGTGCAAATCCAAGAATCAAAACAAAACCCATCAAAATTAACACACAAGTTCGAATCAACAAGAACTTACCGTGGACTTCAACGTGGGCGATGATGAAGGTGAAGTCACATCTGGGTCCGACTCAGAACGAGTACAGTACGCAGGAAATGCTCTGAAACGACGGCCCTTCATCGAAGAAACATTCTTTACGGTTCTTCTTGGAGGGCAAGAGGAGAGAGGTGATGGTTTGGCAGAGGTTGGAACCAAAGAGAGGGCACAATTCCCATGGGGTTTCAACCAGTGCGAAACGAACCCAGAAGAGGAAGATTTTCCGGCGACGGCAGCGTGGAGGGAGGACGGAGTAGTGGTTGTGACACCGGAACAGATCGTTGTCGTGAGGTTGTTCGAGGATGTGATTGATAAGCTCAGGGCACCATTCGCAAATCGATCGATTTTGAGGACAGAGTTCAGCTCCAAAGACGGAGCTCTGTTGCTACGCCATGCGTCTTGCAGTTGAAATCTAAGTTCAGAGAGAAAGAGAGAGAGTGTGTGTGTGTGTTAGGGCTTGAAATTGAAACGAGAAAGAGAAGAAGGGATTTCGCACACGGTCCCGTGAATCCCCAATTAAAGTAAACGCTGCACGCTTTAGGTTTTTTTTTTTTCCTAAACACGGAAGTTACACGCTGTAGTTGAGTAAATGAACGCTATCAAAAACCTTCCGCTGTTCTACAGTACCATGAACGCTGTCTTACCCTCAAAATGCAACTCTATTATAGCATTTGGAAAAGAACGCTATCATATTATGCTATAAAAGGCCTTCTTTGTTGTAGTGGAAGGTTTCACCGCTGGACACTAAAAGGTAGCCGTCTTTGATGGGTTGGGTTGGAGTTATGGTGTCAATGGAAGTGCAAAATCTGAAGAAAAGAAAGTGGAGCAGTAAAATGAAGACCCATTTTTTGGGATTCATGGTTCTGGTTTGTCTGAATTGAGGTACGCTAGTGAATAGAAAGCATGATATTATAGCAGAAGGCCGAGGATAAAAAATAAAAGGAAGGGCATAGTCAAATTTGCTGGTTTCCTTAGTCTTGTAATTTTGTCAATGGAATGGACTTTACGTCGTTGAGTGATACTCCCTCTGTCCCGGTTTGTTTGTTCCCTTTTTGACTTTTTGAGAGCATTTGACCTCTCAAAGAATTGGCTATAATTTTCAATTCGTAATGTTTTTAATATGCAATATGGATCTTGTTTGATAGATCTCAATTAGTTTTATTATACAAAATCTTCAAAATAATTTTTTTTTTATAAAATGTAAGATATAAGTATGTTTTTGAAAGACACGTATTTCGACAATAAGACAAACAAACCGGGACAGAGGGAGCATATACAACTGATCAATTATCTAAGCTATGAATATAACTAAGTATTGGAGTTGGAGGATGGTTAGATCACTTAGTAATTCCAGTTTTTGTGCTAGTTGGGGGTTTCCGGAGTCTGTCTTTAATTCTACTTTAGTTTGTTAGTTTCCCGGCCAGGTTGAGTTTGTGATGTTGTTTGTTTTGAGTTCTCAAGGCCATCTCCTTGAGTGTTGGGCTTAGTCCCTTTTATAATATCAACTGGTTCCAAAGAAGAAAAAAAAAGTATTGGAGTTGGTCATTTTCCTGGTCCTTGTTGAGTTGATCTACAGTTTTTGACCGACACACGACTTTACAAGTTAACGTTTTTATTGTTGTGCCACACCTAGAGCTTTTAGGCACACAAAAATAGATATACGTATTACATCCGGATCCGATCCGATCCGCTAATCTGTTAATAACCCGAACACACCAGATTCAAATGTATCCAGCCTGACTTGTATATGAACTCGATTTGAGAATTTTACTTCGATTTTTAGATTGGGGTTTGGTGGGTGGCAGTAGTAGCGGAGTCAGATCCTGTCCAGTATAGGCTACTGTCCAGTCCTGTCCAGTTCGGTCTTTTGTGGGCCCTTTTCGGGCCCACAACAATGATCGGAACCGTTCACATTTTAGAGCTCATCGAGAACAATGACCATACCAAAAATCACGTTGATTGGATACCTTTTAGTATCATTTCAAAATGTATTATGTTTCGGAAAAATGTGTTGAAGGGTTGTAATCCTGTGTTTCACACCTTTTTTTAGACAACATTAATGCATTTTGAAATGATATCAAACGGTATTCGATCAACGTGATTTTTGGTATGGTCGTTGGTCTCGACGAGCTCTAAAATGTGAACGGTTCCAATCATTGTTGTGGACCTGGAAAGGGCCCACAAAGGCCGAACTAGACGGGACTGGACTGAAACCCGTACTGGACGGGATATGAACCCAGTAGTAGCAGCATCGGTGGCGGAGAAGGCACATGGAGTCTTCTGGGATTGCAACAGGGGTGTGTCCTCTGGGTTCCGGAGGTGGCCATTGGTGTGGTCAATAGTGGAGAGGCATCTGTTCTCCGAAAGACAGGTCCATCGAAATTTTCATAATTAATTATTTTTCTTAACCAGAGGAATCAGTCTAAAAAGTTAAAAAAAAAAAATCAAAATGACAAGAAAAAGAAGTTCAATAAAAAAAAAAAAAAAAATTCTGAAGTAGTTATGTTCATTCTTCTTACCTGAACTTTTTTTAAATTCTATCCATATTTTTATATTTTCATGATTCCCCCCTCTGAGTCCAAAAATAATGACATGGATCTTACCAAAAATAAAGAGAAAAAAAATGCCGAATTATTTATTTAGCCCAAAGGCTTGCGAATGACTGAATTCTTTGTACTTGCGTGAATCCCCTATTGTTCTGCACAACCATGGCTAGTTATGTTGGGTCATGACCCTGATCCGGAACCTGCACCTTCGAGCACAAACATGCAAATAAACCAAGCACAAACACTAGAGATACGAGAAAAAACAAAAAACCTCACCAGCACGCTACAATCTGGCTGCCATCATTCCTCTCTCTCTTCCTTACTCCGATGGCTCTCCGACGGTATCTCTGTGCATCTCCGAAGAGCCCCGCTCCCCATTGGGAGAGCCTCAACCGGCTCACACTCTCCCTCACCCTCTCTCTGTCTCAAGCCCACCCACACACACGGTGCACGCACTGCACTATTATACAAGGAGGAGTGATCCCCTACACTCACACCCACGACACTATGGTGTACCCGAACAAGTTATTCTGGAGGGGAGCGTTGATGCCAACAGCTCGGAAATTAGTCAGCAGAAACGTGCGTGAGCGTGATAGACTCTGAGTCGTCCACGACTCCACATCCATATACTGTCTGCGGTCCTTCTTGGGAGATGAAGAACTTTCACTTCCAGAATTCCAGTCAAAGATATTAAGCTTTCCCCATCGGGAAAGAACTTTCCGATACTGTCATTACTATTCAACGCCCAAATCTTACAGCTTTTCCAATCTTGAAACAACACTTGTAAGCAGGAGGAACAGACCCAGAAATCTAGTCTTGTGGGAGCAATTTATTAATTGTAGTCGTAAAAATGTACTATTTTCTTAGTTTACCACGGTAAGATCGATCATACTAAATTAAGACACGCATTAGTGCATTATTCACTAAAAAAGTTTATAATGCATACTTTTGTAAAAGTATCTAAAAAAAATAGCTTAAAATCTTAGACAAAATTGTTATAGTGTGAAAGATATGGTTTTATTATTGACTTTCGTTTTTATATTTCTCCACAACGATTAAAAATAACGAGAATAAAGAAATAAGTGTTCTGAATAGACATTTAATAATTATAAATCAGTCATCCAACAAAAATCAGAACGATGAATACCAACAAATGGCTGATGATTGGTCACCTCCAAAAGCACTAGCCAAGCCAAAATCTAAAATTTTAGGATTCATCTCACTATCAAGTAGCACATTGCTGGCTTTGAGATCCCTATGAATGACTCCCAACCTCGAATCTTGATGAAGATAAAGAACCCCTTGAGCAGTCCCAACAATGATATCTAGCCGCGTACTCTATGTGAGCAATTTGCTTCTTGTTATTTCTGCGACTGCATAGAATTCATGAAAAAAAAAAATTCGTTTATTTTTTGTCATATAATCAAAAAACTTATACGGAAAATATATTTTCCCATTGATCAAGTATGAATCTGGACAAAGAAAAAGAAAGGAAAAGGAAGGTTTATTGGGCAAACTAAAAATGAAAGAATTAATTCAAGCTTCCATTGGGCATGTACTCGCAAACTAGCATTCTTTCTTCTTTGCAGATGCATCATCCCAAAAGCCTATCCAGATTACGGTGTTGAAGTTTGGCGATCAAATAACCTCATTTTTTATTTCTTTAAGACCTTGTTTGGAGTTTGTCGAAAGCCGCTTGACAGCTATATCTTTTTCAGTTGATAGATGCTCCTATGTTAATAATCAACAAAATAGTCATTTTAATCACAACTAAGTGGCTTTGTTCGGTTGCCTTTTCATTTTCGTTTTAGTTTTGGAAATCAATCATTACCCTACTTCTTTCTCCAATCATTACCCTATTTTTTCAATTATTACTTTTTCATCTCTCTCCAATCATTACCCCTATTTTCAATCATTACTCTATTTCTCTCTCCACCTACTACCAAAACTAAATTAAACTAAACTCTCAACCAAACACTACCTTTGTAATTCTAGCTTTTAGCTTTTTCCTAGAGAATGTTCATCTTTCCACTTCTTTACGGATTTAATTGAATGGCAAAATTATCTTGTAAACAGAGCCGAAACCCCCCTCTCCAATTTTATTTATTTCAGAAAAATTGTTAGAAACGTGTGAAGCATGATGCATTACACTAGTATACACAAATGAGGGAGGGTGTCGGCTGAGAGTGTTGAGAGCAAAATGATCCCGTGTTGTGTGCTCATGGAAGATTGTCAGGGAGATCAACGGCTTGAGATGGAGACTAGGAAAGATCCGAGGCACGAGACTTAGCCATGTGGCCTGGCAGTGGGAGCCACCAACTGACGACTCTTGGTTCCTCACTTTCGAATTTGATAAAATATCAACTTGGTTGGTAGACAATAGACATGCCCAGTCAACTTCAACCCCATTTGACTTGTCAACTTCTCCATTCTTTGACGATTCCAATTTCAAATTCCTTGCTGACATTAGAATTTCTCAATTTCACCATCCAAAAGACTTGATCATGCACGTACAGGTGCAAACAAGGGCGGCATCATTTTGTGGCGCAAGTGATCAAGCTAGATTTGGCTGCCAACAAATACACTTTATATTAAATTACCTGAAACCAATGGCAACATACCATATGCGCAATATCATCTAAAGTACTCAACGATAAGTGTATGTTAAATGTACTAGGGCACTTGTATAATTATGTTAAATATACTAGAGAACTAATAGAATTAATATGGGTAAAATTTTCGTAGTCGTCCATCTAGTTTTACGGTTGTCTCAATTTTGTCCCTTCAGTTTCAATTGCAACCAAATAAACCCTGTAATTTGTTTTATGTTTTGAATTTGTAAAATCGTTCACACCGTGAATGAAACTAATGGAAAAATTTGTTTTAGTTTCTGGGCTCTCTTAGGGTACCCATTGAAAGGCCTTAGAGTCAAAAATCCATTATGACCATTTAAGATAAAATGATTGGAAAAATAAGATCTTGACACCTTTTCAGACATATTGAAAATTTGAAACACTTAATTTTTAACTATATTTTTTTAATATATAAATGGTGTAAAAAAATAAGTGTAATAACTTTGCCCTAATGGAGACAAAGAGAGGAGCGCCTCCGGAGAAAATTGGATCGCGGAAATCATCCTCCTTCCATATAGACTGGCAAGCGCTTGCATTTTATCTTAAAATCATCCTCCTTCCATAAAATCGTAATGGATTTTTACACCCTTTATATATTAAAAATATAGTTAAAAAATTAAGTATTCCAATTTTCAATCTGTTTGAACCGGTGCCAAAATCTTATTTTCTGATCATTTTATCTGAAATGATAATAATGGATTTTTACACCATTTATATATTAAAAAAATTAAGTGTTCCAATTTTCAATCTGTTTGAACCGATGTTAATATCTTATTTTTTTGATCATTTTATCTTAAATGATCATAATGAATTTTTTGCTCTAAAGCCTTTCAATGGGCACCCTAAGAGAGCCATGAAACTAAAACCAATTTTTCTATTAGTTTCATTCACGGTGTGAATGATTTTACCAATTAATTTGGAATATGAAACAAACTACAGGGTTTATTTGGTTGCAATTGAAACTGGAGGGATGAAACTGAGACAATCATAAAACTGGACAACTACAAAAATTTGCCCAATTTTTTAAGTTTTGAGTGGGGGCACGTGCCCAATACACCAATCCCTGCTTGTACGTGCAAATGCTTGGTCAACAACCAAACATTTTTCGACTTAGAGATTAATTTGTGCTATGCTCTATATGTTCCCATTGCACCTCCTCAACGCACCAAAATGAGTCCTCAACGTAGACATGATATTTATGTTGGTTTTGATTCCCCAAACACCCCCTTAACAAAGTGAGATTTTTGCTGTAATAAGTCTGGTTTGGAAGAATGCCTTGGACTAAAGCTTTTGTCCCAAAAAAGAGAACATGAAAATGCTTCTGTTTCAACTATGAACTGCATCAAACCTCAAACATCATACTAATTCAAAAAAAATCCATTTTGCCGAGTCCCCATGTCGGACACGGGTACATGCCGGCCTCTAAAAGTGTGGTGCTTCATAGGTGATCTACTTAGCAATTGTTTTTGGTGCTTAGAAGCTACTTCTACTGTGGTTGCTACTGCTACAAGGGTGCTGTGGGTGGAAGTCTTTTTGGAGGGTTCAAAAATTTACCTTTATGGTTATCTTATGTATTGTTATTTTCAGTTTTCATCTCCTTTTATTGTTGTTCTCCTTGGTTGGCTTCTTGCTAACCATCTCCTCTCTGTTTTGGGGTCATGCTTTGCGATCCTTATAATATTTGTAATTTTGTATTTCCATGCATTTAAGTGGTGACTCAGGGCCTGTACATTGCCATTTAGGGCATCTACATTGCCATTGTGGGCATTCCAGTCGGCAACAGCATTTTGCGGAGTTTGGTTTCAAACATTCTGGGCATTGGAATTTTATCCGGCAACATTTTAGAGAGGCCAAAACCCAAAAAATACCCAATATATATCTTTGATTAGTTGGACCCCAAGGAGCCAGGAAAGGTACACAAACATTCTAGCCCAACCCCATTTCAAATGATAGGCAACACTGAGCAATTAGTGCCCAATATTCCCTCTTTTTATCATTGGAGAGAGACCATGGGTATATCATAGACGTTTCTCAAAACCGAAATCTAA
>BPLS01026882.1:0-15652 GCA_019656275.1 Rhododendron kiyosumense
GGGTTTGCTGTGGCAAGAAGAAACTCGAGAAAGGGAATAGATGGAAAAGTGAGACATGTATGTTTTGAATGCAATCGTGGTGGAAAGGCACAGGTGAAAACAACCAATCCAGTCAAACCACGGCCACAAACAAAAATTGACTGTCGAGCTCGGATTAATTTGTCTAAGAACTTGGATGGAAAGTGGAAGATAAATCGGGTTGCCTTGGAGCACAATCATGAAAATAGTCCGGGAAAGGCTAGGTTTCACAAGAGCTATAGGGTCCTTGATGAACATGCGAAAAGAAAGCTCTTATTGAATGATAAAGCCGGGATTAACTTGTACAAGACTTATAACTCACTTCAGATTCAAGCGGGGGGACCTGAGAATCTTCCATATCTTCCCAGAGATTGCAGAAATTTTGTGAATAAAGAGCGACGTAAATTACTTGTTCAAGGAGATGCTGAGGCGATGTATAGCTATTTCATGAAGATGAAAACCGATAATTCTGACTTCTTTTTTGCCATGGATTTGGATGATGAGGGTCGACTAATGAATGTATTCTGGGCTGATGCAAGGAGTAGAGCAGCTTGTAAAGAGTTTGGGGATGTTGTGACGTTTGACACAACGTACTTAGTAAATGAGTATAACATGCCCTTTGCTCCATTCGTAGGCGTAAATCATCATGGTCAGTCAATATTATTGGGATGTGGACTTGTCTCTCATGAAGACACCAAGTCATTCTCGTGGTTATTTAAGACATGGATGACATGCATGTGGGGTTGTGCTCCGAAAGCAATTATTACCGATCAATGTATGGCCATGAAGAATGCTCTAGAAGAAGTATTTCCTAACACCCAACACCGGTGGTGCATATGACATATCTTGAAAAAGGTGCTAGAGAAGTTAGGAAAATGCGACGCGTATAAATCAATCTCATCTTCTTTGCACAATGTAGTTTATAATTCACTGACAATAGAAGAATTTGAGGATGCTTGGGATGTATTTATCAAAAAGTACGACCTCCAAAATAATGAATGGTTAAATGGGTTGTACTTAGAGAGGAGTCGATGGGTGCCGACTTTTGTGAAGGATGTATTTTGGGCGGGAATGTCATCCACACAACGAAGTGAGGGTATGAATTCATATTTTGATGGTTACATCCACTCAAAGACGACATTGAAACAATTTGTTGAGCAATATGAGAATGCATTGGCTAGAAAGGTGGAAAATGAAAAACATGAAGATGCGAAAGATTTGCACTCTTTCATCCCGTGCATTACCGCAGCTGAGTTAGAGAAGCAATTTCAAAGTGCTTATACGCATGCGAAGTTTAAAGAGTTTCATGATGAATTTTTTGGGAGACTTAATTGTTCTTTGAAAGAAAGAAAAGTAGGTGATGTTTGGTCGGAATATGAGGTAAAAGAAGACATCACATTTGGAGAAGGAGAAGAGACATGGACAAGATGCGTGCCATTTACTGTCGAGTTTAATGGTGAGACCAATGAAGCAAATTGTAATTGCCGATTGTTTGAGTTTAGAGGAATGGTGTGCCGGCATCAACTAATGGTGTTCCATGAAAGAAGAGTTCAAAGAGTACCTGAGAAGTATGTCTTGAGAAGATGGAGAAAAAATTTAAAAAGGGCCCACACTAAAATTCGTATCAACTACGATAACTCCTTATCGACAATTGAAGCACGTCGGCATGACAATATGTGTAATCTCTTTAATGAGGTTGCCGATTTGGCGGAAGATTCTCAAGAGAAGTATGATAAAGTGATGGAAAGGCTACAAGAGCTGAAAAGAGAGTTGATTGAATCATCGGTTGTGTGTGGAAGTAATACGGTTTCTGATACTCGAAATGATTCCTTTTCACTACGAGATGCCGTTCTACCTTCCAAAGAGAGCCAGAACATCCTTGACCCGGTATCTGTTCGTCGAAAAGGGAGACCGCCCACAAAAAGAAAGGAAGGTGTTGTTGAAAAACTTGGTAAGAAGAAACGAGAACAAAAAAAGAAGACATTGTCAAATGAAAAAATGAAGGTATATTTTTTTTGTTGCATATTGGTTAATATAGGCATATACATATCTTGGATGAATGCTTATAGTCATATTGTTTTACTCATTTCAGGAGAATACAGATGGCAATGTTTTTGGGACACCAGAGAGTGTTGCAAATCTAAATGTAAAAAACTTTTTTATTGCTAAGTTTGTTCCTTCTATAATCCTTTTATTATGTTTCATGTTAATTTTTTTTTGTTGGGCGGAGTTTCCAAGGTTATACAGGACAATTCACGTGGCCAAACATAATGCCCCATAATATGGCCCAAGGTGGAACCATCCTCCCATTTCCTCCAACTTTATGCCCAACCGGAATTGGTTTCAACCAATTTTTTAACAACTTCCAAACGTCACAAAGCAACACGCCAAGTTCACTTCATAGTCAAGTTTGGAGAGGACAATCGGATACTCAAGTTTGGGGAGCAGGACAATCAAGTTTTTTGGGGCAAGGTTGGGGAGGAGGACAATCAAGCAATCACCAAAATCAAGGACAGAGTTGGGAAGGAAGACAATGTATAAGTTATTTGGAAATGATGAATGTAGGAGATAATGGTGAACAATATAAATTTTTTTTATGAGTATGAACATGTCTCTCCTTTTTTGTGGGCAGAGTTTCAAGTTGATGTTTTTTACTTTTGTTGGACTGCCAGTATTGTTCCAATTTCATCTGTTGCTACGGCAATTTGTATGAAAAATCTTAGTTCCAATTGCTCTAGCGGTTGCTCCAAGTAAATTTGAGTTGTTATCTTTCCCTGTGTCCATATTGTGGCGTGTCCCATATTAACAAGCAAGCCAAATTAGAACTTTACTTGTTTGAAATTGTGTTCGTATCGTGTTGTGTCCGTAATCACTTTTAGGAGTATAATCCTTGGAAAAATTTGACATAGTTCCGTTGCTTTATGGCCTAACCCGACGTCTCGCATCTCAAACTAACAATAACAGCGACAATCAACTCAAACTGAAAACAACATTGTATATAAACTCAGTATATTAGTAGCTTGTATTCCACCACTTAACCCAACCATGAAACTCCATAGCACAAATTGATTTCCAGCAAATTTTGGCACAAATGGATTGCCAGCAATTCTCGGCATGAATTCAGTTCATCATTCCCAGCAAAAGAAAAACAGCAGTTTACACATAAGTAAATATAATCAATGCTTCAATACCTAGCCCCGCAGTCATGGTTACAAATCCAACAAAAGAAAGTTAAAGTTTCACAAAACTATAACTTCATACTACAACTAAATATTCCAACAAATTTCAACTTGATATTCCAAATTACAACAAATTGATTATTTTTCTTGGCCTTTGATTCAATTGAATAGCTTCAATCTCTTCATCGCCTTCTCAATTGATAACTCCTAATAGCCCTAGCCTTCATTTTCCCCAAAACTTGATGCATTTCAGCTCCCAAAAATCAGTCCATTTGATCCCCAAACTCTGTCACAAAACCATACTAAAACAGGTCCAAAACTAGCTCAGAAACTGCACTAAAATAAGCTCATTCCAGCCCCAAAAACAGCCACCGTTCCAGCTACAAACAGTCCAAAATATTTGAATCCTTCCGCCTCATAAAAAAGTATTGGTGACTCTGCAAATTCAATTCACAAAGACAAGAACAAACTGTTAATACGATCCTATGCAAAGCGGCACATCAAACAAGTAATCAGCTAACATTCTTAGCAAGTGAAAGCGAATTCAATTCAAAGAGGTAATCAACTATAAAGGCATACACAGAGGTAATTCGTGCACGCAAAACACAAATTTTTGCTATGGGATCTTCACCGGAAGATTTACGCAATGAGAATGAAATACAGGTCAGTAAAACTCTACATATGCATGTTCCACTTTGGCTTCAAATGTAAATATGCAATGTCCAGTCGTAAAAAAAAGGGAAAAAAAAAAAGAGAGACCAGCTGCAATTTTAGACACAGGCAGCGAAAACTCTACCCATAAGAGAATCAATGGCGAAGCATGCAAGCCCTATCTCTGAGGGAGCATGACAAACACATGCGGGGCATTGGCAGCAACAAATGATAGATCATGGGTAGCAAAAAAAATATGCAATTTCAATTTTTAAAACCCTAATTTTTGGGGGTTTGAAGATGGATATTTTAGGGCAAAATCAGCAAGTTCAGAGAGATAGAGGGCGAGAGAGAGAGAGACACAGAGAGAGTGCGAAGAGGAGAGACCTTCGCTGGCGGAGTGCGTCCCGATTTAACAATGGGTGTCCGATTTTCGCGATTCTCACGAGATGTTGGTGGTCGCCAGAGGTCGAGGGCAGATGGTGGTGGTTGGAGGTGGTGACGTGGTGATCGGAGATGGTGATGGGGGTTGTGGGCGTCGGAGGTGTGGCTGGAGGTGGTGACGGGGGTCGTGGGCGTCGGAGGGGGTCGTGGGCGTCGGAGGTGTGGCTGTCCCCTGTCTCTCCCGGAACAAGAAGAATGGGCATTGTAATTGAAATTGTTGTCTTTCTTCTGTTCTATTTTTTGTTTTTTTGTTTTTTTGGCACAATGGGTCCACTGCCACGTGGCAAGCAATGTATGGTACGGTGAGTGGTTTGGTGGAAAAACTGCGGTGGGTGTATCATTCTCCTTTCTGAAAAGGCTTTAGTTGGGCTAGTTGATCTTTTCCATACATGTAGGGTAAAGGATAGATCCTAAAGTAATTCCCACATATGTGCAAACCAAGACTTCCGAGTCTTTGCGAGACTTGCCTGTGTAACACTTGAATATGCAGTAAGAAGACATTGTTACAAAGTTTTTTCTTGTGAACAACGACAATTTCCTTTCATAGCTTAGAGACATTACAAAGATTTCATCACAGATAACTAGGGATCTGGCATTTGTGAGGCCAAAAGCGAGCTTTTCTACATTGCAGAGTTAAAAATACTCGAGGAAGAAAACCTTCATATGGAAGTTATTACACTCATTTGAGAGCATAAGTATCCGAAATAAATAACCATTACAATATTCGAAAAACTTGTCATTTTAAGATTACTCTTCTAACGTTTTTTAGCTTCAAATGTACTAAATAAAATTGCATGATCAAGTTTCTCCACCATGGCCTCTTTAATGGACACACCATATATAGCCTCTTTGATGGAGTATTTGTCATAATGGTGGTAAAGAGGTGGGTTAATCGTAAAGGTAGAATGGTGATGGTTGAGGTTGTGAAGTAGTGGCAGTGGTAGAATTGTGGTGGTGGAGTGGCGGTAGTGACAACGATAGTGGTGGTTGTGGCGATGGTTGAGCCTGTGAAGTGGTGGTGGTGGTGTTGATAGCGGTGGAGTGGTTGTGTGCTGGGTAGAGGGGGTGGAGTTATGGCGGTGGCGGTGAAATGGTGGTTGTGGTAACACATTCATAGATCTGTTAAAAAAAAACACATTCATAGATTCAGTTAGAATTAAGTGAGTGGTACTAGACTACTAAAGTTTCTAGTTTACATATTAAGAGGCACCTAAAAAATTAAGCTGCGTGAAGTATGGTTATAAAACATACATAGTACTACTTGTTACTTAAAATATTCAGTTATTAATTGGTGAAATGAATTTTGAAACAACCTTAATGTTTACCTTCCAACCACTGACTGAAATTTCGTGTCCTGGATGTTTAAAATTTGAAACATAATTTTATGATAATTCTATGTAGTGATCGAGTAATAAGATGCTTATGATTCGTTTCAAGCTTGCCAAAAAATGTGTGAACAAAAGAAATCATGCCACAAAAATAGTGCAACAAAATAAAGACCAAAACATCAGAGGTTCTATCGCCTACACCCCCTCCCCTCCTCTCAAAATCCTAGCTGCTATAAATATCTTTTTTCTTAATTCCGTTCCCCCCGGGGTTTCGCAGCCTGCGGTGGTGGGAGGGAAAGAGTATGGTTCTGGTTTCACAGCCTCCGGAGGTGGGAGGGAAAGAGTATGGTTCTTTTTTGTTTTTAATTCTTCCATCTCTTCAGATTAATGATTTATCGTGATTTGTGAGAGTTTTATCTCTCGTTGTTAGTTTTGCCTTTGGATGAATATTTTGTCTATAGATAAGATTCTTTCAGAGACAATGTTGATTTACAATGATATCTATGTCAACAATGCTCTTACCTTGCATGATGTTTTTGGATTGTCAGATCTATAGTTTTTAGAAGTTCATTTGTGCGTTCATATTTTGTTGGAGTCCATCTGGGTCTTTATTATCTTTTTATTTTTGACTAGAACTTTATCTTTTTTTAGACTACTAATTCTAGGTTTGAATTAATGTACAGCAGATTGTGAATGGCGTTGTATGTGTCATGCTCAACGTCTAGAACGGGGTAAGAGACATCGACTGCCATATATCAATTGGCAAATCATGTTCTTGAAAAAATTGGCTTTTCGAATTTCATTATTGCTTACACATCTTTCCGAATTTGTAAAAAAGCATTAATCAGTCTTGAAAAAGAAATAGGAATAAATTTTAGCATTTATGGGCATTTAATGAAATATATATGCCGTGTATTGATAAGAGATAATTAAAGCAGATTATAACATCAGAAGAGGAAATCATATGGAAACATAGTACTGTAGAATTGTAATATTGGTTGGTGAATGCTTGTGTTCCAACATGGTAGCAATTAGGATATGCAACAAGGGCATTCACAACCTTTGACCTAGACTCAGTATTGGTGGCGGATCCAGAAATTTCACCTTTCGAGTACAAGGCCAACCTTGAGATTTTAGGACCCAATGTGAACCTTCAATATGGGGCTCTTGACAAATTTTTTTTAAAATTTTGAACTACGATCATGTAATGGATTAAAAAAAAATGCTAAGAATACGAAAAAAAACATTCTATAATTACAATCGAGTTTTAAAAATGTCCATACTAGTACCTTTAAAACTGAATATAATTGTTTTAATTGTGATAAAAATTAATGAAAATTTTAAGTTACAATAAGAGGAAAAAATTGAAACAAAGTCAGATATCTTTACTCATAACATTTCAACTTTCGAAGGTATTGATTGTATTTATATTTGCACGTGAAATCTTTGAGAAATTATGTAAAGGTGAGAGGACTTTTGGAGCATTAAAAACATAATAAATTACTTTAAAAACAAGCCTAGCCAAGCTTCTAAGTATTCAAGCTCGGCTATTAGCAAAGAAGAAGCTAGGCAACAAGATTGAAACCCTAAGAGATCTGAACCAAGGCACTGATTTCTTACCACTGAACCATGATTCACTTTGTTGGAAAATACTATTCCCTCCGTCCCATTTTTAATGTCTCTTACGAAAATCTGTACAATTTCAAACCACCAAAAAACATATTTGTAAAATTATTATTTTTATTTTCTTACACCAAATTAAATAATATGTAAAAATATGACCCTCCTATGCCTACCTTGAATCTGCCCCACCTCAGTACCCTCTTCAACCCTCTTCTCTCTAAACTTTAATTTTCCACCAACAGAGTTTTTTCTTGGGAAGTGGGCTGGGCCTCCTCCTGTCCTCCACCCCTCCCCCACCTCTCCACCTTCCTCATCCCCATTGTTAGAACATGTGTAAACGTTGAACCTCACATCGGATGAATAGAAAAATGATTGGATTTTAATATATAATTGGCTAGCTTACCTCATACAAGGTTTAACTTTTTAAGTGAATATAGATCATTCAATGTATATTGGGCCCAAATGATGTAGCGGACTCTTTGTCGTTACTCCCATACAAATTGGGCCTTGAGCATGCTGTAGCGGGTCGACGCATTGGACAAACTCCCAACACCCATTACGTCTTTTTCTCATTTATATAGGGCTGCGATGCTAACTTTTAGGGGGTTCAAGCAAATTCCCTGAGTTCAAAAAATGCACTATAATAATATTAATTTATTTTCTTTAATATTGTCTCATTGGATTATTCGTATAAGTTCAGAGTAAGTAAAAATTTACTACTCTCTCCATCCCTTTTTTAGAGTCCAGTATTCCATTTTGGGCTGTCCCTTAATAAGTGTCCATTTTGTAAAGTTATTGGGTAAAAGTTGATGCATTGTCTATTTTGTCCCTAAAAGTAAATTCCATTTTTAAAAGTTAGTAAGAAAAAGTGTAATGATGATGGGTAAGAAAAGAAAAAAGTTGATGTGAAAGGTATAATGATGATGTCTTTTTAATAAGTTGGAGTTACGAAGCAGGATACTTAAAAAGGAACGGAGGGAGTATAAGAATTTGTAAGTAGATCATATAGCTCAATAAAATAACATAGCATATGGTTGATAAAGTTTTCAACCAAAAATACGTAGATATTTATTTGACATACTTTATTGTATACAATATTGTTTCTGTACATTTTTGTCATTCTTAAGCTAAAATTCTTTAGCCGCCTCTACTTTTTGACGCTGTTGGTGACACATTCAACGTGCCCTGCCCACTTGAGCAATGAGGTTCCGGTCGGGTGACTTTGGAGTTGGTTTAAATTTAAACGGCAAGTGACAAATCTGCTGAAATTGGCGCTGGATTGCATAGACCAAATAAGGGGAGTTTTTCTTTTATATCTTTATTTAATTTGTTCTTCCCCTCGCTTTGTGGATTGTTTCTCTCAGCGTACAGAGTTTTTCCCCCTCTGGATCGGATTTTTGCTGTCTCAAATTTTGAGGATGTAATTTGTGTTCATGTTCATTTAGTTGGCTACCCATCTGTTGGGGGCCTCTAACTCCTCTCCCTTGAGTGACACAATTTCTATTTATTTATTTTTGGATAAGCACTATTTCAATTTTTAATCAACAAAGAAACCACTTTATCGATCTTTGTATTTGTGTTTTGCTTGCAAGCTTGCAGTATATATGCCATTTGAGTATGAGCTATTTTAACTTGAAACACTCACATCTAGATGTAGCTGTTTGTAATTCGTTCTTTACTGTTGTGATGAAATCTATCTATACTTTGACGGTAAGAATGAAATTTAAGCATAAGTGGAGCTATAGTATCCAGACACCAGATGCCTCAGGAAGGCGGAGCTCCATATTAAAGACAACATCAAAAAATCGATGGAAATCGACAACCCACCGGATTAACGGTGTGAAATGAGCGATGGCTCTTACTTAGGCGTTAGACATTATTTTAGTCTCTTTGCTTTTCATGTATATCATTAGTTTTAGGGTTTGGCTGTATCTATGTATTTTTATATTCGGGTGAGAATTTGTTACTGTCATATGGTTTGATCTGTATTCCAGTGATAATCTGTAGATTTTGTACGACTTTTACAAATGAGTATGCTTTTTCCGTTGAAACAAAAAAAAGAAGAACGAAATTTCGGATGTGAAAAATCAAACACAACTAAAAGATACAAGCTTCCCATAATTGCCAGATTTTTCTACATCCCTATCATCTCTACGTACCTATCTCTCTCTCATGGTAAAAAAAGGGTGAAATTGCGAACAGGATGACATGAGCAATCATACACTTTTTTTTATGATGTTTTTTCAAAAAGTCTTTCGTTGGGGTTGTCCCACTCCAATAATGTAGGGTAACGGATAGATCCTAAAGAAAAGTTGAACAAAAAGTTTGCCGTCCTCATTGGCCATGTGAATTAAATGGGCGAAGAAGAAGACTTTTCGAGTCTTTGTATATTACCAACAACAACAATAAGACATTGTTACGACATTATAAAAAGGGCTGGGCTATTCGCAGCCACAAATTTTCTCCCATACCCCGTCATATTTCGGTAAGTGGTCGTTGAAAATCATAAATAACATTTCGGTAAATAGTTGTTGAAAATAAGATTATATTTCGGTAACTACATGTCGAAAATATATTCAATTTTCGGTAGACAATTGCCAAACATGCATTTTCGGTAAATAGCTGTTGAAAAAAATATCATATTTCGGTAATTGGATGCTGAAAGTGTATCTTAATTTCGGTAACTAACTGTCGAACCTAATTGAAAATTTTTAGCGGGGTGTGGGAGAAATTACGTGGGTGCGAATAGCGCCGCCCTATAAAAATAAGGGTAAATTTTACTGACACCCCTAATGCTTGCCTTAATAATAGATGTTCCTTGTTCCTTGTTCCTCGCACATATGAGAAATTACTATAAGCCCACTACAAGGAAAAAAAAAAAAAACTCTAACAAAAAGAGTGGTTATGAAACTATAGGTCATGAAACAACACGATTTTTGTCACCAAAAATTACTATAGGTGACGAAACAATAAGATTTTCGTCACTCTGTGACTTTCAGAGACAACATATCCATTGGCAACAACAAAAAAATGCATTTTGTGACTATTTAATTCGTCTCCAGATACAAAATTTCTTATAGTAACCCCTGTGATTTCAATGTTCATTTCACCTACACTCGATCAATTAACAATTGTTCGTCCAAACACTTGACAAAATTAGATAAAAAAATGTATTCTATTGTCAAATTCACCCTTTTTAATAATAGAGTAAATAATAAAGAGATATCGATTGATCTTTCTGACCATGAAAATGCTTCCTTCGAGTAATAAAAAAGTGTTTTTGATTCAAAATAAGTGAGAGTTGATAGTTTTTACTATTACTTTTTTATTTTATTTGAAAGGGTAAATTTTTAGATATAAGTTACTTTTAACTCATTACATCACATGTTTGGATAGACGATTGTCAATTAAATAGAAATGACAGTGGTTCATTGTTATTTCTCATACGTGTGGAGCTATCCGTGATTAAGTCAAACCTTAGAGGTAGTCAGGGAATTTACCCTAAAAATTATTGTTAGTGTTTTTTTTTTTTTTTTGAGAAAAGATACAGAAAGTCTTTGGTCTTTAGATGCGTCATTGATGACGAATAAAGTCAGGTCTTTATGATGATGTCATTGATGAATAATTAAAGTTGTTTTCCGAAAAGAAGGACTACTCCATTATAGCTCGTAGGTAGTGGAAGTACTGTTTTTCCAGCTGGATTGAAAGCGTTGATGGTAATAATGCAAAACAAATGGATGGGTTTGCCCAAGAGTATTGGGAATGCTTTGCTAGCTGAAGATTCGCGAAACAATTTTTGTTCAATTTCAGTGGAAAACAGGGTTCAGCCACGTGCATTTGAATCTTCAAAGGTGTGACATGCAGCCTTGTGCATTTGTTTCTGATCGAGAAAATTCTTAAAAGATTGACTTTTCATTTGGAAATTAAAGAAACTGTACGAGCTCGATGGATGTACTGTAACTACAAAAACTGCAAGCTTCTTTAGCTGATGACAAGTCCGCATGCAGCTTATTGCAGCCCTATTTGCTTCCCTCCACATTGGGCAAATTAATCTCCCGCACATAATTGCGTTGGCTCATCAATGTCCCGCAATTCAACTAGTCAAAGCACTCAAAGGATGGTAACAATTCTCGACTGAATTAACCAAATCGGTCTCAATAGCAAATTCGATCGGCATCCATTGTAACAATATTGAGATTTGTGATTCTAAGGTATATTGCCAAGGATAGGCCATCACGGAGAGCCCAAACTTCTGCACCTGGGCTCGATTCAGAGCCTATTCTTCTCACCTCACTGTAGTTTTAAAGAATAAGATATTTATGTTTATAAGTAATAAATATATGAAGAGTATAGCTAGCATTGTTGTTGTCAATGCCACATAGTATCTATTTAAAATGAAGAACTACAATTTTGACTAGCAATTTTACCTAGTATTGTTCATGAGTACTTGTTGATCATGCACAAGATGCTTGTGAGTTGGTCAGGAACCCCTTGCATTATCAAAAATAAAAAATAAAAAATACTTGTGAGTTGTAATTGCTTTCAAGGTCGCAATAAAATATTTTGCTAGAAGATTAACATAAAACAAAACTTGCCACGAATGTAGCAAAATAAAACGATGAAAAAAAATATTCAGAGGTTTAGTCTCATCACCTAACCTGTGCTCTTCACCTGGGGGTGTTTATACTAGTAATTAACTTATGCAACATAATTTTTTTGGTTTTGTCTTTATTTACATTTTTTTGCGTTTGTTAGTTTTCCGGTAAACTTTTATGAGATATAATTTTATTTCGATGAGAAAAATCGAAAAAGTATAAAAATTATGACTTTTACACAAGTGTTTTGGGAAATATCCAAAGAAAAGCTCAAAAAGCCAATTTTTAAACTTTTTCTTAGATATTTTTCAAAATACTAGTGTAAAAATTATAATTTTTTACTTTTCCGGTTTCTCTCATCGAGACGAACCTATATCACTTAAAAGTATAGTGTAAAATTAACAAATGCAAAAAAAAAAAAATTGAATAAAAACAAAATCAAAAAATTATGGTGCATAAGTTAATCTCTAAAGTGAAGAGGAACTTAAGCTAGCTTACGATAAAGTGCATAGGATAAAGTGTAATGGTCCAAAAGTAAAGATTCTTTTTTATTTTTTGTTAAAGTTATGTGAAACAACCATATTAGCTGCACGCCATTAACGTCTTTCCTATCCTCTATATATATGTATATGTCCGCCGGAAGGGACGAGCGAGGTCAGAAATCAGATAGCTAGCGAGCAAGAAAGAGAATGTCAACAATGAGTGATCATCAGAAGGTAACTGTTATGCCAACAGAGAGAACCCCTTTTGATCAGTTACCTCTCCCATCGAAAGTAGGTGGTCCTTTAGAGTTCACTAACTTGTCCATAGTGCAAACAGTTACCACCGTGTCAATAGTGACTGTTTCTTCGGAATCGACTACAGTGTCAGCCGGTAGTGTTCCTCTGGAGGCAACTACCCTGCCACCAGAGGGTACTGTTCCTCCAAAGGTAACTACTGAGTCCATCGTGAGTGTTCCTTGGGAGGTATCTGCTACATTCGCAAAGAGTGTCCCTTTAAACACCATCGAGTCAACTGAGAGTGCATCTCCAGAGGTAGCTTCTGAGTCAATAGAGAGCGTTCTCCCTGAGGTAACTACCCTGCCACTAGAGGATACTATTCCTCCAAAGGTAATCACCACATATATAGAGAGTGTTCCTCTGGAGGTATCTGCTGGATCCACAAAGAATCTCCCATTGAACACTGGTGGGTCAATTGAGAGTGCGCATCTAGAGAAAACTTCTGAGTCAATAGAGAGTGTTCCTCTGAAGGTATCCACAGAGAGTGCCCCTTTGAACACTGGCAAGTCAATTGGGAGTGTGCCTCTGGAGGTAATTTCTAAGTCAATAGAGAGCGTTCCTCTGGAGGTAACTATCCTGCCACCGGTGGGTATTGTTCCTTCAAAGGTAACTACCGGGTCCACAATGGATGTTCCTCTGGAGTTATCTCCTGTATCTACAGAGAGTGTCCCTTTGAACACTGTTGAGTCAATTGAGAGTGCAGCTCCGGAGGTAACTTTTGAGGAAACAGAGAACGTTCCTCCTAATGCAACAACCATGTCATTGACAAGTGTTCCTCGTGAGCCAATTGATGAGTCAACCGGGATTTTCCATCCGGAGGTGACCTCCAAGTCAACAAAGAGCAATCCTAAGATGTTAGTCGTCCGGTCAACAGAGAGTGCTCCTTCGGAGGTCACTACTAAGCCAACAGAGGGCGTCGTTCCTGATCCAGAGTTAATTGCTAAGGCTCGGGATGATGCGATCAACTTGAACCGTGCTTTTGCGGGTAAGACCACTGATATATCCCTTTCTTTGCTTTGCTTTTTCCATTTTCTTTGTTTTCTGTTGGTCTCTTTCTTCATTAACTTGTTACACCCTGCATACATATAGGGCCTTGGACATTACAGCCCCAATTATTTTCCAGTACCCTGTGCGTACTCCCAAAAGAAATTGTTTTTCTACGCCGCAGCATATATATAAGCACAAGGGAAAAAGAAATATATTAGGACCAAGGGCATAACATGAAATGACCCGAATAGAATACAACTTTCGATAATTAGCTTGTTGAGACAAACTACTAATTCACAAATTTTTACGCAAAAATAAAAAATTGTAAAAGTAACACTATATATAGCAAGGCATGCTATATATGCAAAAAAATTAGCTTATTGTTTACTTTATTCAAAAAAATTAAGTTTTGATCGTAATTCTTTACTTTTTAGATTTCTCTTGTCATAATGATGCAATAATCCCTAAAAAATTGACGAAAAACTAACAAATACGAAAAAAATTTGAATAAAGACAAAAAAAATAAGCCAGTTGACTTATGTAGCCAAACTGGGCCTAAAAAGTAATTAAGGAAAATCATCTTTCTTGAGGAGAAGAGAAAGGAGTCTCGTATGATACCGTTTGAAATTTTGAATAATTAAGGAAAATGATTTGATACTCCACTTTTTTATGATGGTACTCAAAAATTTATTTTTTAGTGTAAAAATTATACTCCCTCCGTCCCAAATTGATTGTCCCGTCCGCAAAACGGAGTATTAAAAATAATGCAATTTTTTCAAGAAAAAATTCAAACTTTTTTCACAAATTAAAAATTCTCATTGATATTTAGTAAGTTGTTGAAAATTTTTTGATTTTTTCTTGCAAAAATTGTATTATTTTTAACACTCTGTTTTGCGGACCGGACAATCAATTTGGGACGGAGGGAGTATATAGCAAGACACACTAAAAAATAAATTTTAGAATGACATCATAAAAAATTGGGAAAATGACGTGTTTTAATAATTAATTCCCACCAAGGACAAGATAAGAACATTTGTTAATACTAAAAATGTTTTTGACGGGTATTAATTATCAAAATACGTTCTTGACCGTCATTTTCCCTAAAAAATTAAAGTGCCAAAATTATTTTCCATAACTACTACTCCCATATTTTTGAAATAAAGCAATTGGTGATGAGAGAGAATGAAGTGGATTTTTGCAGAGCATTCCTAGACAGAGGCTAAAATGGTCATTTGCTAAAATGGGCCAGACTGGAAATGATGTCTTCTCAAAGTAAACAAAGTAAAAAAGGTTAGAGCATGACACATGGCTGTCTTGTACTTTTATAGGGTGCATGTGTGCACCGGTTAGACGGACCGAACTATGAGAGTATAGAAAGATGGGATATATAACCCAGGTCAGCTTTGAAAAAGACAAAAATATTATATGTAAAGTTTAGCCCAAATAATTTTAACTCAACTCATTCCACCTATCAATGCGTTTTAGATGAGGGCAGATTACATGCCATTGATTAGGACTCACTCTTCGAATTTCGACATAGGAGTATGAAATAGATCAGGTCTGGCCCTGCATGCATGCATATATGATATGATGCATGTATATGTTCGTTACTTGTAGATGGCCTTTTAGCTCTCAATTCTGTTCTGGCCGACCACTTCTTATTGGACTCAGGTGGCATATAATTTGGGCTATGGTTAGATTAACATGAGCAGATGTTATTAGTAATAGTATCCAAAAAAAAGACAAAAAAAAAAAAAATGATTTTGTTCTGTGTGACGTACTATTGTTTTTTTTTCTAATTTCTTTTATATATTTTCTCCTTTGTTTTAATTTACTTACTGAGCTACCCTTAATAATATTTTTCGCTGTAATTCAACATTTTCTCTTTTTGTTTTCTTCTCCTATCCCTCGAGAAATATCGCAATGGTACCTTTTTTGGCTTCCAGACATGTTTTTGTCGACCACAATTCACAAAACTATTTTCGAGCAACTCATATTTTCCTTAATTAATTTCCTAGAGGGGAATATTTGGTAAATAAGAATTTTTT
>BPLS01026886.1:0-10834 GCA_019656275.1 Rhododendron kiyosumense
GAGTTTTTTTTAAAAACATCCCTCCAACTATCCACCAGATTTTTACTTAGTCCTCAAACTATCAAAATGTTTTATTTAGTCCTCCAACTATCGGCTTGCATTTTATTTAGTCCTTCCGTTAAGTTTCCGTTAAGTTTCAAACGGGGACACAGTAGGACGGCAGTTTTGTTAAAAAAAAAAAAGTTTCCAACCACCGATTTGCAATCCTATGGTGTAGAAACGTGATTATGAGAGTCTTAGAGACAAAATTTGATTATGTCCCTTTAGAATAATATGATCAGAATAATAAGATCTTCACACCTATTCAAACGGATTAAAATTTGAGCACTTAATTGTTTAACTATATTTTTTAATATATAAACCGTCTCAAAAAATTAAGTGCTCCAATTTTAATTCGTTTGGATGGGTGTGAAGATCTTATTATTTTGATCATATTATTCTAAAGAGACACAATCAAATTTTGTCTCTAAGGCTCTCATAATCACGTTTCTACTCCATAAGATTGCAAATTGATGGTTAGAAACTTTTTTTTTTTTTTAACAAAACTGCCGTCCTACTATGTCCCCGTTTGAAACTTAACGGAAATTTAACGGAAGGACTAAATAGAATGCAAGCCGATAGTTGGAGGACTAAATAAAATATTTTGATAGTTTGAGGACTAAATAAAAATCTAGTGGATGGTTGGAGGGATATTTTCAAAAAAAACTCTTCAGGAATATTATCATCCTCATCATTTTCCCCTCTTAAATTATCAACAATTACTGGATTTTCCTTAATTGAATCCTCTACCCAACTGTCTTGATTATCAACCAAATTTCAGCAACTGTCTTCACCTATTAGACATTGATGAGTTCATGATCACTCAAGGAAAGAATTCATGTTGATATCGAATATTGTTTCAAATGTTTCAGAACACGTCTATGTTGGAAAAATTGGAGAAAAAAAGTTCGAAACATTGAATCGAAACCTATTCTTCGCAACATGAATATGTTTCGAAAAATATATTAAACCATATTTGATCAACATAAGAATAACACTACGCACAAATTGATCCTAGATTAGGATTATTTCCGAATTATCATGTAGAGCTAACCAATTTATTTTCACTATAGTTTAGTTTACAGGTCATAAAAACACTGACATTGTACCGACTAGTACTAAACAGACACTCAAAACCCAAAGTTTTGCCAATGTCCAGATCATCATAAAACACTGATATTTGTACCGACATGCTACAATTGACTTTTACTTAAGCTACTGATTGCTCTCAAGAGAAGGGACAACTGCTCTGATTATCTAGTTTTATAATGTTCCACTGGCTATGCTATGCGTGCAGGAAACACATCTGTCTCCCTCTGTCACTGGTGAGTTGGTTTCTCACACGCTTAGAAGATACGGACAAAGGATAAAATCAAATTATGGAAATTGGGATTGAATCCTACTCGGCTCTTGTTAAAATCAAATTAATCCTACTCGGCTCTTGTTAAAAAAATAATGAGTCCTGCGATTGGTACCCACAGGTACCGTATCGGAAATGGATCAACGGCCACGCCGGGATGTCTCCGGCCACCGGACGGTCGATCCGAGCCGTCTAAAAATTCTATAAAAAAAAAAAAACAAGTGGGCCCTACGTGGGAATCAACTCAACGGCATCCGAAGTGCGTAGGTGCTCGATCCAAACACCCTATTTTTTCATATATACATATATGCACGAAAAAAGGTGTTTGGATCAAGCACCCTAAACACATCGGATGCCGTTGATTCTCGCAAGGCCCCCTCGGTTTTTTTTTTTAAGAATTTTTGGATGGCTTGGATTTGCCGGAGACAGCCCGGCGCGGCCGTCAGTATGATTTCGGTAGGGACCCGTCGGTCCCTATAAGTTTTCTGAAAAATAATTGATCAGAATCGACTTGTTATATAAACAAATTAAGCATGAAAACTTTTGGAAACTTGTTAAACTTTTACTATTATAAAACAAGTTATTACTCAGCTTGATAAGTTTAACGTATTTAAAAAAATTTAAGCAGCTTGAGATCGACTAGATGAAATCTCGTTCGGGAAAGCACTCGTTTTTATAAACAAATTTCAATACAATCACGCATCAAAAGCAGAAAGTATGAATCGATTTGCCATACAAGCAAATTAAGCTTGAATACTTTTCGGAACTCATTAAAGTTTTAATTTGTATACAAGTTGTTACTCAGCTCAGTGGCGGACCCAGGAATTTTACATAGCGGGGGCATAAAAAAAAATTTTAACAGTTATTACGAGTTATAGTTAAGCACATTTACTCTAAAATAATTTTAACATTCATGATAAATTAACAATTTTAAAAGTATATATGTATTTTAATAATTAGCTACTTTGGCAAACTTGCTCACCTTGACTATATGCATTATCACATGTTCATCATCTATTTTTCTATTACTAACTCTACTATTACAGTTTTGGGGACAAAAAGTATACAAATGGAATGTGGAGGTAGACTCGAATCCATAAATAATATAAAAATCAAGGTACTCACTACTATTTTCTATTGCCATTTAGAAAGAAAGAAAGAAAAAAACACGTCTCCCAAAAGGCAGATTTTTCTATTACCTTTTGGGAGGGGAAAAAAAAAAAAAGAGAGCACATTTTACTCTACTTTTGGGAAAAAGGTAAGAAGAACATACAATAGCGCACAGGCGTGTCTCGAACCTGCCACTTCTTGGTTAAGAATGAGGACACTTAACCACTGCACCAACAGCTTGCTCCTTACACACATTCAACATAAATAATATATATACAAAATCGGAAATTTATTTTTATTTTTTTAAAAGGCGTGGGGCCTGTGGGGGCACGTGATCCCACGTGCCCTATGGTGGGTCCGCCCCTGACTGTCTCAGCTTGATATAAGTTTAAGAAATTTAAGCAGCTTGAGATCAACTAGATGAAAACTCGGTTATGAAACACTCGTTTTATAAACAAGTTTGAATATTATCACTTTTCAAAAAAAAAAAATTGAATATAATCTTAAAATTTGTAACATTTTCAAACTGAATTAAGAAAAGAAAGAAAGAAAGAAACTTTGATTTGGGCGCGTGGAGATCGTGCTTGTACGGGAGACCTTTCCCGCAAAGTAAGCAAGAAGAGGTATGCGCAGGTGCAGTAGTTCAAGAACTACGTTATTGATCCCTTCAATGCTTGCTTTTTTTCTGGTTCGCTTGCTCTTGTTCAAATAGTTTCCCTTTCTGTGGTTACTGCTGATTAAAACTAAACATTCCGAATTGTTTTAGAGAAGCTTGATATAATCGCGGAACACTAACGAAATCCGAAAAAAAATGGGGCGTTGTGGCGGGCCTTTTCTTTTCTTTCTTCTTTCACTAGTTGAAGGAAAAGCTGTGCTCTTTTCATCCGCTGGGAAGCTGGTCTTTTCGGAAACTGAAAACTTTAACAGTACTCTATTTTTCGAGTCTTGACTCCTTTGGTACTTCATGAGCCCCTGGAGTCCTGGACAGAACCAATACAAGGAAGTTTGTCTTGTACAGTAATGGTTGGTGCTCTTCTCAACAAATTGCTCCCCGGACCCAAATTACGTTCCTATTTTCGGAACCCGTGCATTTTGCATCCAAAAAATAATGTACAAGCCGAGCTTGGTTCGAAATCTTAGGCTCCATTTGAAACTTTAGGGCGTGTTTGATTGGGGGAATTGGAGATGGGATTAGACTTATAATCCCCCTTCCTTTTCTAATCCTACGTTTGTTTGCATTTTAGTCTGGGGATTAATTGAGCAATGGACGACTCAAATTTATATGTACTCAAATTCGATCTGAATCGTCCGTGGCCGCTCTGCATCAGCTCGACAGCATTCTCAGATCCGTGCACTCCCACACTACAAGATTCATAGTTCCAAAAAAGTGCTTAGTTCATTACTTGACTCATCAGGCCTGTTCTAGAATACCTTCTTAAAAAATAAAATAAGTACTTATTTTACATTTTCAAACTCAAAAATAATATATATATAAAAAATAATTTTTTAATTTTTTTTACATTGTTTAAAATATCTCAATGGGATCTATCAAACAAGATATCCATATTGTTAAGAAAATTATTTGCGTAAACACATGATTTTTGAGTTTGAAATTATTTTCTTAAAAAATAAGTACTTATTCTTCAATCTGGAACACATTAAGCAGTCCAAGTGAATTTGCGCCGTTTGATTAAATAAGATAACTGGCTTATTTTTTTTGTCCTTATTCAAATTTTTCGGGGATTATTGTATCGTCATAACAAAAGAAATCTAAAAAGTAAAAAATTACGATCGAAACCTAATTTTTTTGAATAAAGACAAAAATAAGCCAATTTTTTCGTCTTTATTAAAAAAATTGCATTTCGATCATAATTTTTTATTTTTTAGATTCTTCTCGACATTACAATACAATAATCACAAAAAAAATTGATAAAAAATTAACAAATATAAAAAAATTAAATAAAAACAAAAAATAATAATTAATTGACCCATTTAGCTGAACGGAATATTCTCCTGTTTTTAAGCTCCTGATTGCTCTCAAGAGAAGGGACAACCGGACAACTGCTCTGATTATCTGGTTTTAAATTCTCCACTGGCTATGCTTGCAGGTAGAGCTGGGCAACGAACACAAAACATGATGACACGATATGAACCGGACACGAAGTTAGCGGATTAGGGCTGAAAATTTTTGACACGAAACACGAAAATGACACAACTCGAAAAACACGAATACTAAATGGGTCGGGTTCGAGTTGAACATACAAAATACAAAATTGACACATCAACACGGTTACTAATCTGTGTCACCCATTAACACAAACATATATATGTATATATATAAGGTATATCTGTAATTCTATATAGAGTTGGGTAACGGACATGATAACACGACACGAACCAGACACGAAGTTAACGGGTTAGGATTGATGATGTAGGACAAAAACGAAGAGTTTTTGTATTTTATTTTTATTGTTTTAGAATAAGATTTTGGCTAGGAATATTTTTGTTTAGGTTAGAATTATTAATTTTCCGTGTTCGGTTTGATTTTGATTTCTACCTTTATTAGGATTCTTGGTCTACAATAATTAGGATTTTGTTTTAATTAATTAGGAAATATCTTTTCTTTAATGCCGTTTGTTTTGGCATGATTTATTATTTCTTTTACGGTAGGATTTCTAGGGTTAGGGTCTTATAAAAAGGGCTGTAACCTATTCAATTATTGAACTTTTTAGCTTTTTATCAATAATATTCAGATTTTGTCTTTTTCTCTTGAGGATTCAAGAACTGCTCGTGGCTACGAGTACCTATCATTCGTTTGATTAGTACGCAACTAATCTCTTTGTTATTTCCGCTGCGTCAAGTGGTATCAGAGCAAGGCTTTTTCCTGGTTCGATGGCATTCGTCCGTGGAAGATACACAAACCCTATTGACGATGATCGTAGGGAAGGATTTGACAGGACTCGCGCCAAGGGATTTGTCCATGGTCAACCTGTTAAACACAAAGTTGATAGGAACCGAGTTGAGGGATTTGCCTGCAGCCAACCTATTAATCAAAACGTCTCTGGAGGATATTCTTATTATTAACTTGATAGTGATGATGAATCTGAAGACAAGTTACCTGAGGATTATAATGGATATCAGTCAAAGAAGCGACATTCAAGGTCTGGGGGATTTTATCGCAGAGATGACGACTTTTTAACTTTTCAGGTAGAACCAATAATTCCTACTTTTCATGGGTATTGCCATCTTGAGAATTTTATTTATTGGTTTCGTAAAGTAGATAAATTTTTTGAGTTCTACATGGATATTCCTGAAGAGAAGGAGGTCAAATATGCGGCTCGTAAATTATATGGCTATGTTTCTGCGTGGTGGGAACGATTGCAGTCCAATAGATTGCGACAATATAAACAACCCATTAGGACATGGCCCAGGATGAGACGATTGATGAGTGATAGATTTCTTCAATCAAATCGTGGACAGGAGTTGTATCAAGAATGCCGAAGAAAACTTGAGTCAAAACAAATGTTCCGAGATAATTTTGATTTCCAATATACCCATGTTATTGCTGATAAAAATTATTCAAGAAACATGCCAACAAGTTTGACTCAGTTAAGCGCCGGTGGTCAAAAAAAGAATCAAGTTCCTTTAAGTTCCAGTCAATCGTTTCACAATTATTATGATGGATTTGAGGTTGCAGAAGAGGAAGGAGATCAGCTTGAACTTGGTGACGAAGAAGAAGCTGGAGATGAAGAAGCCGGTGGTGAGGAGGAATGTCTGAGTGCCAATATGCTTGAACAACAGTTTGATCTAGATGGAGGTGCAACCAATGGGGTAATTGTATGCAAGGATGAAAATATCACAATATCGCTCCAAGTACAAGAACCGAAGGGAGAGAAAAGTCATGAATTGGTGCATATAATTTCTCAACACGTTAATACCACCATCAATATTGAACTTTGTGAAACACATGGAGGTATTACTTGTCCTAGTGATGAAGATAATACCAATACTCTTCATGCGACATCATGTGTGCTTGATCTACCAACCAATTTTAAAATGGATCAAAGTCAAGAGAAACTGCAATTTCAGAATGAAGTTCAAATTGTTGATTTTCTTGGGTTGGAGCAATTTGAGTTTTCACTCAATTCTCGTACCGTGAAGATTGTCAATCAATTGAAGTGTGTAGAAAAACTATCTTGGCGGGTGTACTTTTATTGGAAGATGAGCGAGAAGTTGAAGTATTCCAAATATTTATTTCTTTGGAAGGGCAGATGGCAAGTTTCTAATGAGAACTCGAGGGCGAGTTCTTTTGAAGAAAAGGAGACTGATGTAGGACAAAAACGAAGAGTTTTTGTATTTTATTTTTATTGTTTTAGAATAAGATTTTGGCTAGGAATATTTTTGTTTAGGTTAGAATTATTAACTTTCCGTGTTCGGTTTGATTTTGATTTCTACCTTTATTAGGATTCTTGGTCTACAATAATTAGGATTTTGTTTTAATTAATTAGGAAATATCTTTTCTTTAATGCCGTTTGTTTTGGCATGATTTATTATTTCTTTTACGGTAGGATTTCTAGGGTTAGGGTCTTATAAAAAGGGCTGTAACCTATTCAATTATTGAACTTTTTAGCTTTTTATCAATAATATTCAGACTTTGTCTTTTTCTCTTGAGGATTCAAGAACTGCTCGTGGCTACGAGTACCTATCATTCGTTTGATTAGTACGCAACTAATCTCTTTGTTATTTCCGCTGCGTCAATTGAGCATTTCTGATACGAAACACGAAAATGACACGACTCGAGAAATACGAATTCTAAATGGGTCGAATTCGGATTTGATAATTTTTTACACGAACCTAATCGATACGACACGAATATATTCCGACACGACCTGTTACTCAGGTCTACTTGCAGGAAACACATCTGTCTCCCTCTGTCACTGATGAGTTGGTTTCTCACACGCTTAGAAGATACGGACGATGCACAAAGGATAAAATCAAATTAATCCTACCCGGCTCCTTAAAAAAATAAATTGATCAGAATCGACTAAACTTGTTAAACTTTTACTATTACACTACAAGTTATTACTCAGCTTGATAAGTTTAACATATTAAAAAAAAAAATTAAGCAGCTTGAGATTGAGTAGATGAAATCTCCTTCGGGAAGCACTCGCTTTTATAAACAAATTTGAATACAATCACGCATAAGAAATGTAAAGTTTGAATCGATTTGCCATACAAGCAAATTAAGCTAGCTTGAATACTTTTCGAAACTCGTTAAATTTTTAATTTGTATACAAGTTGTTACTCTGCTTGATAAGTTTAAGAAATTTAAGCAGCTTGATCAACTAGGGCTCCGTTTGTTTCGATGTATTAGTAAAATGTTTTTTTTTAAAACAAACTTTAAAATTTTATTTTCTGGTGTCTGGTTGACAGTTTAAAATATTTCCAGAAATTGACAAAATAGTGCAGAGAGAGGGAGGCTTAATCAGTGGAGAGATCTGAGAATATTAGAATTGAATGTGGGTTAGGACCGACAATCGAGGTTTTTGAGCAGTGAAAATTGCAGTAGAGGGCAACAGATTCATTTCGAAAAATAACTTACGAAAGATTTAAGAGTAAATTATTTTCATCCAATTAATGTAAAATATTTTATCTCATTTTTTACATAACCAAATACCGAAAAATAGGTAAAACATTTTATGCCCAAACAAACGGAGCTGATGAAAAATCGTTTAGGAAACACTCGCTTTATAAACAAGTTTGAATATTATCAGTTTTCAAAAAAATAAAAATTTGAATATAATCTTAAAATTTGTAACATTTTCAAACTGAATTAAGAAAAGAAAGAAAGAAACTTTGATGTGGCCGGGCGCGTGGAGATCGTGCTTGTATGGGAGACCTTTCCCGCAAAGTAAGCAAGAAGAGGTATGCGCAGGTGCAGTAGTTCAAGAACTACATTATTGATCCATTCAATGCTTGCTTTTTTCTGGTTCGCTTGCCCTTGTTCAAATAGTTTCCCTTTCTATGGTTACTACGGATTAACTAAACATCCCAAATTGTTTTAGAGAAGCTTGATATACTCGCAGAACACTAACGAAATCCAAAAAAAAAATGGGGCGTTGCGGCGGGCCTTTTCTTTTCTTTCTTCTTTCATTAGTCGAAGGAAAAGCTGTGCTCTTTCATCCGCTGGGAAGCTGGTCTTTCGGAAACTGAAAACTTTAACAATATTTACTGTACTATTTTTCGAGTCTTGACTCCTTTGGTACTTCATGAGCCCCTGGAGTCCTGGACAGAACCAATACAAGGAAGTTTGTCTTGTACAGTAATAAATGGTGTTTGGTTGGTGCTCTTCTCAACAAATTGCTCCCCGGACCTAAATTGCTTGCCTATTTTGGGAACCCGTGCATTTTGCATCCAAAAAATAATGTACAAGCTGAGCTTGGTTCGAAATCTTAGGCTCCATTTGGAACTTTAGGGCGTGTTTGATTGGGGGAATTGGAGGTGTGATTGGACTAATAATCTCCCTTCCTTTTCTAGTCCCACATTTGTTTGCATTTTAGTCCGGGGATTATTAGTCCAGTGGGATTGAGATATCCTTTACGTGGGGGACAATCCAATCCTAGGGGGAATGTGGGACAAATAATCCTAGGATTATGGCTGGGAAGGATTAGACATGGAAAAATGACCAAAATATCCTTGAATTGCACACAAAAATTATCCGAATATCCTCAAGGGAAATTAGGTTTTGATAAACTTTTTTGACATTTTGATAGTAGAAGTGGTGGAAATATACACCTGTTTAAACATTTTTTTCCTTTTTTCTTTTTTCTTCTTTGCATTATTAGATCTGCTTGAAGGAGTATAATTTCTTTTCTTTTTTCTTCTTTGCATAACTTAATTTAATTTAATGTTTTTCTATTGTGCTGCTTGAAGGAGGATATGTTTTACTATTTGTTTACTTTTTGCAACGTTAGTCATCATTAGTTTTTTTTTTCCCCGCCCTATGTATAGAAGAGGACCTTGAGTAATGTGCTAGTGAACTCTTTTGGAGAATAAAAAATAGGAGTAGTGTTTTGGACCAATAGCCACCATATAATTTCTCTGTTTTTTTTTTTTTTTTTTGAAATGCAAACATTTTGAAAACAAGCCTAATAATTTTGATATGTTATTTTTGTGTTAGAGGCTTTCAATGGTTTTTCTAAAAGAGTCTCTTTCATAGAGTGTTATGTCTTGCTATAGAAGGGTATGGGTGGATTTGTAAATTGCTTTGGAGGCAACATAGTCAATTAAAATTCAATTTTTTTTGGATCAAATTAACTGAGGTGATTTTGTAAAAAGTAGTCGGGATTAGAGATAATTTTTTGGCTTCAAATAAAATCACTCATCTATAAATTGCACTAGGGGTAATATGGACAATTGAACCATTAATCATTGTCAAACGGTACTCAAAATAAACGTAGGACACAAGGAATTGACCTTATCCGTTGTTGAATCCCATGCACAAACAAACATGTGATATGAGAGACTAAACTTTGAGATAGTCCCCTCACTAATAATCCTTTGACAACAATCTTATATAATCTAATCCCTCCTATCAAACAAGGCCTTAAGGGAAAAAGAGAGAGAAGGAAAATGAGAGAAAATGGGAGGAAAATTTTATTATTCACCAAACTTAAAATTTTTATTTTATTTTCTCTTTCTGTTCCAACCAAAAAGGGAAACCTTTTTTTTCTTTTCCTTTCCTTTCCTTGCAGAGCCTTAAAGAATTGAAATTGTTGGTTTATGCGACAATCAAACTTTCAATAGATTTTAACGAATGAACATGAGCTCAAATTCGAATAGTTTGATTCGTTTAGCCATTGTAACCCAAAGATTTATCTCGGGTCGCCTTATCCCATTCGTGATCGTACTTCCCTTCCCGGATCCAGCAATCACCTGAAACTTTTCACCTGATTGTTCCAGATTTAACTAACCTATACCGATACACGTACTATTTCAGTCCCATAATATTTGTTTGGTCTCTCATAATGTTTACAGTTTATTCAGTCTGCAAAATGAGAATGTAAAAATAGTATAATTTTTTCTAACAATTTACTAGATATCGATGAGTTTTTTTAATTTATTAATTATTAAAAAGTTTGATTTTTTTTTTTTTAAGAAATACATTATTTTCAAATCTTCGTTTTGGGGAGGAACAAACATTTTGGTACTGAGGTGGTTTTTTTCCCTTTCTGATTGAGTAATAAAGTTTGTTCATCTGTTCTCTGCGATTCCACAGTTGAAGTTTCAATTCAGGTACTCTCCCCCGTATTTCGAATCTCTACA
>BPLS01026896.1:0-13118 GCA_019656275.1 Rhododendron kiyosumense
ATTTTTCTCTGTCTCTTACTGATAGGAATTTAGGAGAAGCTTTGAATTGTAGAATCCAGACTAGAGGATATGATTTCCTACCTGGATCTGAAGTAATTGCTGTGATTTATAGAATTTACTATAAAGTCATGAATACTATGAAACCTAGGGTACGAATTATGCGCCCGGCAGATCAAACTGTTTTGATCGAATCCAATATGTTGACATCTAATATTGCAACTAATAGGTTGATTAATTGGGAAGAAATTACCTTTCCAGATAGTTGGACTATAACTGATGCGGTTCCACCTAGGCCAATTGCCAATAGGATTGAACACATAGTCCAAGATAATGATGGTACTGTTATCTTGAATTTCAGAAGTAACCAACCAGATAGGTTACTCAGGAGCAGAAGCTCTAGAAATAGTATTCCAACCACTCAAGTGCCATACAGGGTTAGTATTCCTAATACTAGTCGGCACTCGACATCAGAAATACCTGAGTCAATTCATCCCAGAGATGATAATTTAATTGGAATAAGAATATCTAATAACCAAATACCACATGGTGTGTATACGCATCCTAATAATGAACCTAAGGATGAGTCACCTATTGCCAGTGAAATGAATTTTACCATCCATCATGATAATAAGGCCCGAATTGCGAAAAGAAATTAATAAAGAATTTCAACAACCCAAATACCAAGAATTTAGGAGTTGGTATTTTGCAAAATATAATGCTGATCAACTACAAAAATTCAAGACATAATTTTATGATTGGCTTGAATATTCACAGAAAATCATACCATTTACTCAATGGTTTTATGGAAGATATTGGATAGAAATTGATAAGTCCATAAATGTAATACAAGATTATCATAGGAATTGGAGGTCTATGGCAGGAAATGTGATAAGCGCTGTCCATCCTCCAACCATACCGTTGTCAATTGAGGGCAACTCTGAAACTGAATCATTGGAAACTGCTGCTTTTGTTAAACCTACGAGCACAGATCCAAATGGAAAAGTTTACAAACAAAATAATCATACTAATGTTTGTCTCAATACAATTGGAGACCAGTTGATAAGAATGGAAAATGAAATAACTCAGACTAGGGAAGATATTAGAAAAATATCCTCCAAGACTAATAAAAAGGAGGATGAAATCTCACCCTCAAATATCCGACCACCAATACCAATATCAGGATTTAATCTTACAGATCCTAGCAAAAATATTGAACTAATAGAAGAATTGCAAAAAAGATTTAAGGGTTTAACTCTTATGACTATAACAGAAGAACAAGAAATGTCTCAGCAAGAGGTTGCTGAATTAGAAAGTTCTTTTAACCAGTCTCAAATTGGGACTATTAATAAAATACATTACCCTAAGAACTACACTTATGGTGGAGCTGATAGGTACGACTATCTGAGACCTACCCCTCAAGACATGTTATATGAAGAATCTGGATATCAGAAACAGATGTCTTATAGTGGTAGAACCATTTATGAATGGAACATAGATGGGATGACTGAATATCAAATTTTTGGAGTTGCACATCAAATGTTGATGTATAGTACAATATGTACTAATAACAAAAATGAAGATAAGGAAGTTGCTGGATGGATCACAGTTGGATTCACTGGCATGCTTAAAGGTTGGTGGCACAATGTTTTGTCTGACAGCCAACGACAAGAAATATTAAATGCTGTAAAACCCAATGAAACTGGTGGTATTAAACAAGATGCTGTTTATATCCTTATCCAATCCATAATACTACATTTTATTGGTCATTGGGACAACCAAAGAGAAAGAAGTAGGGAATTACTTCAAAATCTAAAATGTCCAACGTTAACTCATTTTCGTTGGTATAAAGATGTGTTTCTTGCGAAAGTAATGCAAAGAAATGATGCTAATAGTGAGCATTGGAAGTCTAAATTTGTTGATGGCTTACCTTATTTCTTTGCAGAAAAAATAAGGAAAAAATTAAGGGACCAAAATAATGGTTTAACAATTGATTATAATAGATACACTTATGGTCAATTAATAGCCATAATAATACAAGAAGGATTAACTTTATGTAATGATATAAAGTTACATAACCAATTGAAAAAACAAAACCTAACTGGAAAACAGGAGTTAGGACAATTTTGTGATCAATTTGGGTATGATATACCTCATCATTCAAAACCCCAAAAGAACAAGGGTAAAAATAAAAGTACTCGAAAATATTCCAAAAGAAAGTTTGGGAAAAAGAAGCATAAGGACAAAGATAAAAGTGAATCATCAAAGAATACCTTTGCTGCCAAAAAGCAGAGTAATAAGGATAAAAAGAAAATTACTGCAAAATGTTTTAAATGTGGTAAAATTGGCCACTATGCCAATAAATGCAAGACTAAGAAGAAACTGGAAGAACTTCAGTTAGGTGAAGAGTTAAAACAGACTCTTTATAAGCTTTTACTTGACTCTAGTGAGTCTGAATCCGAAGATCAAATAAATGATCTTTCTGAGGAGGAAGACACTTCCTCTGCTTCAGAGACTGCTTCAGAAGAAGAAGCAATTACTAATAATTGCAGTTGCAATGATATTGAATGTTCAACTTCCGATAATTATTGGAAGGCAATAGTTGAGATGAATGGTCTCAGTATTAATGTGCTTACTGAGAGACAACAGGGTCTTTTAGAGATCATTGATCAAATCGAAGATCCCCAATTAAAAATAAAAATAATAGAAACATGCATATCTTCTATGAAAGAAGAAGAGGAAGAAAGACCCCATCTTCCTAATGAAAGTTACAGTTTAAAAACTATTCTGGATAGACTGGAACAGGTTGATAACCTTAAACCTGTAACTATTCCTGAATTGAAAGGAGAAATAAATACCTTGAAAGCAGAAATTAAGCTGTTAAAAACTTTCCAAAATAAAGCTGCTCAAGAATTCTATGACATTAAGACCAGACTAGTGGCCTTAGAAAAAAAAGGCGAATCAAGCAAGATCGATGATCTGGCCTATTTAAATTCAATTAATAAGGTGGTTTACCAAAAATGGCATATAAAGGTTAATTTGGTAATTCACAAAGAATACACAATCAACAATATTATTGCTTTGGTTGATAGTGGTGCAAATATGAATTACATCCAAGAAGGAATTGTTCCAACCCAATATTTTGAGAAGACTTCTCAAAGCCTCACTAATGCTAGTGGAGCAAAAATGATAATTAAATACAAGCTCAATAATGTCTACATTTGTAATAAAGGAGTTTGTCTTGAAACAACATTTCTTTGTATAAGAAATCTTCAACAGGAGTTAATACTTGGAACTCCTTTCCTTTCAATGTTATTTCCAATGAAGACCAGCACTGCAGGTATAACGGCTCAGGTAGAAGGCCATGAAATATTTTTTGAATTTGTGTCTCCACCTGTATACAAAGAAATAAATGATATTATGAGAAAAATTTCTCATAAGGATAGACAGATAAATTTTCTCAAAAAAGAAATTCAAATTATGAATATTGAAGAAGCTTTACAAAAGTCTTCTTTGAAAGAGAGAATTTCTCAAATTGAAGAAAATTTCAAAAAAGAAATTTGCAGTGATATCGCAAATGCTTTTTGGGATAGGAAGAAATATATTGTTTCACTTCCTTATGAGAAGGATTTTGATGAAAAAAGAATTCCTACAAAGGCTAGGCCTTCTCAGATGAAACAAGAATATTTGAAATTGTGTCAAAGTGAAATTGACAGTTTGCTGAAGAAGCAATTAATAAGGAAGAGCTACTCTCCTTGGAGTTGTACAGCTTTTTATGTTAATAAAAACGCTGAAAAAGAACGAGGTGTTCCTAGATTGGTTATAAACTACAAACCATTGAATGAAGTTTTAATGTGGATTAGATATCCCATTCCTAATAAAAAATATTTATTGGATCGACTGAATAAGGCAGTCATCTTTTCTAAATTTGACTTGAAATCTGGATACTGGCAGATTCAAATACAGGAATCTGATCGATATAAGACAGCATTTACTGTCCCTTTTGGTCATTACGAATGGAATGTGATGCCCTTTGGTCTGAAGAATGCACCTTCAGAATTCCAGAATATTATGAATGATATTTTTTACCAATATGCTGATTTTGCAATTTGTTACATTGATGATGTTCTAATATTCTCTGAGAACATTGATCAGCACATTAAGCATCTTAGAATTTTTAAAGATGTAATTAAAAGAAATGGACTTGCTGTTTCTGCTCCTAAGATGAAATTATTTCAGACTAATGTGAGATTCTTAGGACACAATATCTATCAGGGAAAAATTATCCCTATTGACAGGAGCATAGAATTTGCTTCAAAGTTTCCAGATGAAATAAAAGATAAGACTCAATTACAGAGATTTCTTGGGAGTCTTAATTATATAGGAGATTATTATAAAGAGTTGGCACAGGATTCTGCACCTTTATATGACAGGCTTAAGAAGAATCCTCCCCCATGGTCTGAACAGCATACTAGAGCTGTTCGAAAAATAAAATTAAAAGCAAAACAATTACCTTGTTTAGCAATAGCTAATCCAGATTGGAAAAAGATAGTTGAAACAGATGCTTCGAACATTGGTTATGGTGGCATCCTAAAGCAATATAATAAAAATTCCAATAAAGAAGAACTGGTAAGATTTACTTCCGGTTTGTTTAAAAATGCTCAGGCTAATTACAGCACTGTAAAGAAAGAAATTCTTTCTATTATTAAATGTGTTAATAAATTTCAAGATGACCTGCTCAATCAACATTTTTTGCTTAGAGTTGATTGTAGTGCAGCAAAACAAGTTTTGAAACAAGACATTAAAATCTAGCTTCAAAACAGATTTTTGCTAGATGGCAGTCAGAATTATCTGCCTTTGATTTTGACATTGAATATATAAAGGGAGAAAATAATTCCCTCCCTGATTTTCTCACTCGTGAATTTCTGCAGGGATGAATAATAGCTTTGCACAACAAAGATCAATATTTGAACAATGGTTGATATTGAGGAGAAGAGTTCTCCAAACCAATATTGAAATGACAATTGAGAAAAGGCCTCATAATCGGTCTAATTTAATAAGATGGATTAGGGCTCGAGAAGCGCTAGTCAAACACTATCAACAGAATGATTATGATGATGATGAAGCATGGGAATTGGAAATGCTTCAATCCAGATTATATACTCTTCAGCAGAGACTAAACATTTTATCTTGTGCATAAATTTTTGCAGGATGAATCGGCCACCAGATCGTGGTCGAGGCAGAGGAACTTCCTCTCGTGGCCGTGGCAAGCCAAAGGTCACTCAAGCAGACGTGGAAGCCTACTTAAAGGCCCACAAATTACAATATCCATCACTACAGGATGCTGCATCAGCATCAACAACTCCCTCAATGGTGGAGGTAGTTCAAACTGATGAAGTGTTCAAATTGAGTGACCACAAAGAAATAATAATGATACTAGAATCACAGGATCAGCAATATCATAATGATCCGTGGGAAATAAAGTCCCGCAACTTGGATACAATGAGTTATCCAGTCCCTGAGGGGAAATACAGACACTACTATGAAGCAATGCTTCAAGAAACAAAATCGGTGGAATTTCGCCATACATATGACAGTAAGCTGGATCAGAAGAGCCCGATCAGCTACAGCAAGGCCGTAATAAAGGCGGTCATTCCAATTCATAGATGGGGAATTCACCCATCCCAATCAAAAACTTTGTCATTAACAGGGGAGAATGGAATTCCAATTCGCTATAATTATTGGGACTACGTTCAAGCTTGGACAAAGGCTTTCTACTACCAAAACCAAAAAAGACGTCATTCTTGGTTTTTAAAACTATGTCCACAAATGGTGGGTAAAAATGAGATACCAAACTGGTTTTTGGTATGGTGGTCTAAATTTGGACCCACGGCAGAAGATTTTTTGCCCACAGAAGTACAGAAGGAAATGGAGTTCTTCACCAATAACCATCCTCAATTAAAGGGAACCAATATCTCGGAGGGAAAATCATTTCTCTTCATCATGATAACTTTTGGAATCCCATGGATATGGAAATGGGACTTGGCTATTGGAAGTAATAATTTGGGACTTCCTGTTCTTCTAAGGACATTCCAATACCGCTGGTGGAAAGGTATTGATTTAGAAAAGACTTTTTCAGAAATCAAGAATGCCACCCAAGATTTAAAACTGCAACTCAAGCAGAAGGATAAAATGTCCAATAAAAATCCCTTTCTGGAAATATCTGCCCAAATTAAAGCAAAGCACCCAAATTTGGCAGATAATGAAATTGTCATTAAGACTATGGACTACATGAAGGAACAATTTCTACAGACAGTCCAAGCATCCCAAGTTGCTGATGATGAATCCATGGCATCAGCACGAAGCAATGAGGAAGACACTAATCCATTTACGTGTCTAGCAGGGGAATCTCAGGACCCCTATGAAGACGAAGGAACTACCCAGGCTCCAACCTTGGGAGACTTTTGGGACAGCATGACCGAGCTAATGGCAGAGCAGCTGTCCTCCAGAAAAGGCAAGGAGAAGAGCTAATAATATGTTCTTTTGACTAAAGTCTCAATAATGGAGACTTAGAACTAAAATTTGGGAGGATACTCAATTAAGAGTATTTTGTAAGTCACTCAATTGAGGGGTGTCATTTTTATTGTTAGGTTCAACAACTTTAGGTGAAGTTTTTGTGTCGATGGGGCTCAAGTGCACCCGGCAAATGTTCTCCTTAAAGTTGTAATTTCATTTTCATTTACCAATAAGTCCTGTAGAGTCCTCCTTATAAGGACGCGTCTTCCTTTGTTTCAGACAGGTTTTCTTTTGGTTTTGCCCTCTCTCTGTAAAAACCAAGTGTCTGCTCCCTCCTCCTCTTCCTGTAAACGAGTGAACCCTAACAATGAATGAACAATGTCGGTTACGAAATTACCAGAAAAGTAGTTGGTTTTGAAGACTATTTAGTGATTTCCAAGTCTTAATATTCCTCCACATGGTATGGAACCAATAAGTTTCTATGAAATTATTCACCACAACATATCGGTCTTTTCATGTCAAATTTATTCGTCGTTGAAAGTGGAAAATTCGTCACTAAAACTTTTGGCGATGAATTTTTAGTCGCCCAATTTGGTTTGTTTCTCGTCGCCCAATTTGGTTTGTTTCACGCAAAAGGGGTACTAAGCAATCGGCGATGAATTTTTTCGTTGGCAAAAGTACACTTTGGCGACGAAATTTTTCTCGTCACCAAAAACGACCGAACTAGAAATTCTTTTTCCACATTGTTGTTGCTCAAAGACAAACTCGGGATCTCTGGTTTCTAAACAACCACTTCAAACACTAGGCCACTGATCAATTTGTTGATAATATTGAAAATTTTAATATGTATTACTAGTTTTTTAATAGTAATTTGTAAAATAATTCATATATAATAAATACTGATATTTATTATTTATTTAATATACATTACATTTCTTGAAATTTCAAAAAGTAATTAGTCTTGCATTTTCGACGAAATTTTTAATTTTCGTCGCCAAATGGTACCTACTGGCGGCGACAAAATTCCATTTTCATCACCAAATAGGTCCAATTTGGCGACGAAATTCGAATTTTATCTTCAAATTTCGTTACAATGGACTATTTTTGTTGTAATGTTGGGTCCCAAAATTCCTTGGTGGTGCAATGGATTCTTCTTCTCTAAGGTCAAGGGTCAAAGCTCGTTTATAGTTACATCGATCAGTTGATCTTTATGATTTCATGAATCTCCCCTTAACTTGGGAAATTTTTTAGATATTTAACTCAATAATCCGCGTTTATTATTCTTCTCTTGACCTTGGAAATGGTCTTTTAATTCTTTTCCTCCATAAGTCGAACATTCAAAGCACTGTGCAAAATTCGCCAAAATGTCACCAACCAATTATAAACCATATATTCACGAGCAGTTTCAATGGGTTGAATTAATGATCATAATTAAAATGACATTTTGGCGGCTTAGGAAAGAGCTCAAAGCCTGCTCATGGTATTACATGCATGCATGTTTGCTTATTAATACCCAAAAAATCATATACCCTGGTCAATTGATGGCTTGGGCCGGGAATCTTATGTTGGGGCCCTGGCCCTCCCGTCTCCAACCCTTCGAGCGGCCGAATTTCAAAAATTTTATTTGTATATATACCTGATTTTGAATATTATTCATAATTATTCGTGTATAACTATTTATAATCTTAATAATTTTGGTTCGATTTGATAAAAAATGGTTATTTTACATTCTCATTTCTCAATTTCTTTCATCAATAAAAAATAAGGACGTAACATTTAAAGTATCCTAAATAATCATTTCAATGTGCAAATGCGAAAAGCAAAAATCTTATGATATATATAATAAGTAATATACGCTCTAATAAAAAATATTCGTCTATTAAACCCTCATCCGGAATCAAAATCTTGGCTCCGCCACTGGTTGATAGTACTGGTGTTCATTCTTAGCGTGGGTTGAGCTAATAGGAGGCAGGAAAGAACAAAAGGAGTGCATGGAGATACCTGTTTAAGGATGAACACATACATAGTTGGAACTTTGGAATTGAGAATGCAATACTTTCAACAATCAAATGCATGAGAGCTCGTGTGTCTATCTCTCTATCCCCTCGAGATCTATGTATATACTAGTACTGCATACGCCCTCCAGTTTCTAAACTACCACTCCAAACACTAGGCCACTTGTCATTTTGTTGATAATATTGCAAAATTTAACAGTATATATTACTAGTTTTTTTTAATAATTTGTAAAATATGTAATATATATCGATATGTATTATTTATTTAAAATGTATTATATTTTTTTAAATTTCAAAAAGTAATTAGTCTTGCATTTGGCGACGAAATTTATTTTCGTCACCAAATGGTACCTACTGGCTGCGATGAAGTTCCATTTTCATCGCCAAATGGGTCCAATTTGGTGACAAATTGGGAAATTTCATCTTCAAATTTCGTTGCGATATGATAGACCATTTTTGTCATAATTAATTATCAGGGCCCAAAATTCCTCAGTGGCGCAATGATTTCATGAGTCTCCTCTTAACCTTGGAAATTTCTTGAATATTTAACTCAATAATCCGCGTTTATTATTCTTAATTCTCTTCTCTTGACCTTGGAAATGGTTTTAATTCTTTTCCGCCACAAGTGGAACACTCAAACCACTGGTGCAAAATTAAAACTTGACGTGTGGTCCATTGTCACAAACCAATTATAAACCGCATATTCACGTAATGGGTTGAATAGGTCATAATTAAAATTGACATTTTGGCGGCTTAGGAAAGAGCTCAAAACCTGCTGATGGTATTACATTCCTGTTTGCTTATGTGATACCGAAAAAATCATATACCCTGGTCAATTGGTGGCTTGGGGAATTTTATTGACTTCGTACATTTTGCATCCCTGACCATCATCAAGCCATCATACTATAGTGGACCAAAATAATCTAGGTTCGGAAGGTTCAAAGGGTTCAAATAGTGACGAGAGGTAACCCACTGTTCAGTTGTCTCAGTTCGTTTGTGAAAACATTTCGCTAGTTTTTCTTCAGTTTATATTCATCTGTGGAAACATTTCATTAGTTTTTCGAGAACTTTGTGCACATATCTTGAAACAAAACCTAAACATGCTAATTCACAATTCATAAAGGGTGAATTACAGTAGTACACAACTTCTATTGGTATTTTCGTTGATGAAAATAGTACTTTTGTTGTTAATAAAATCTGGGAAATGATTTTGCCACTCCTTTTTTTTTGTTAATGCCACTCTCCTGCAAGTGTATTTTCGTACAAAAATACACTTCCAGAAGAGTAGCGTTAACAAAAAAGGGAGTGGCAAAATCAGCAGTCTAAAATCTTTTGGTCTTATTGGTAAAAGGGTCCAACTTTATCCCCAAAATTCGAAAATTTCAATTTGTTTTGGTCTTTTTCGTTGTTTATGAATTTTTTTCAACTTCAATCTATATGGTCATACTTTTTCCATTTAGTGTAAGAATTTGATCCAAATCTTGTGAAAACTAAAAGAAAGAAATTTAAAAACCATGCTAAAAAGATCAGACTATCACTGGTTCAAGAAATCCTAAAAAAGTTTTGGGGTGGATCCCGTACATTTGCTTCAGACCAATTCGGACCATTTGTTGCATCTAGGCTGTCCAAAATTTCCAAAAATATTTTGGATGGCCCAAATTTAAAGGGATGTTTAAAAAAAATATAACAGTTTCTTTAAATATTTGCCGCCCAAAATACTTTTGGACTACCCGAATGCACCCAAATAGATCGAACTGGTCCGAATCACATAGACAGGATCAGAGTCCAAAAAGTTTGGCCGATGCTGACTAAAAAATGATAACTCACACAACCTCTCACATACTTGTGGAACCCACCCATAGTAGTGTGTGTGGAGCCTATATGTATGTGAGAGATTGTATTTGGTATTATGTTTGAATTGTTGTGGTAGTAGCATTTTTGCTAAACGATTTGTAAGAGCAGCCCTAGTGGTCCCACCATCACATGCCTCTTTTTTTTTTTTTTGGGTAAATCAGCTTGAAATTGAAAAAAAGGCTAATCCAATATACAGCCTACAAGGGGCATACCCCAGGAGGAAAAGAAAAGGAAAACAAAAAATTGAAGAAAATTTCTACTGCCAAATGGCTACAAGGGCTAAATGATATGCATTGTTTCCAATCCATCTAGTCAGAGGGAAAGAAAACAACGGCAAATGACATGAAGAACATGGTTGAAATGACCAGAAGGTCTCCTTGCTAATCTGAGCTTGGACCTTCCATCCTAGGCTTCCTAAGTATTACCAAAAGATATGAAACTAGTTGGAAATAATTGGTAGCAGACAGCTCAATTACAATGAGCTAGGAACTAACATACACAATGAACTACACTCAAAAGAACATTGCTAACGAGAGGAGCCACTAGATCACCAACTACTTAGTGTAGCAACAACCTCACCGACTACTTAGTATAGCAACAACAGCAGTAGTCACGTGCCTTTTTTGTTCGAGTATATGCCTATAGTACATTGCATTATTAAAGTCCTCATTTGAACAGTGAAAACCAAAAGAATAAAGAATTGATTTTCACACTCTCCTTTTTACCATTTAAACTTTCATTTTTATTTTTACCTACTTGAATTTACTATTTTACCATTTGTTCAATGTTAGAGATTTTCAAAATAAAGAAGTCGTTGTTTTGGTTTTATAAAATTTCCTTGTTTCCTAAGAATGCTTGTTTTTTCTCTTTGTGAGTTTTGTCCCACGTTGGATAGTTGAGAGAAGTTGGAGTGGTATATATTAGGAAACATTCCTAATATGAATAAACAATTATCTAGTGTGGTGCAGCCCTATGGTGCATCACACCATACCGGCAAAGCCGGTACGCACACGCGCGCGCGCGGCGTAGGCAGTGTGGCGTGAGCTGTGGTGTATTGTGGCGCTTTAGCGGCGCACTTTGCACTTGGCGCCTTGTAGGCGCCATTTCTTATTGCGAGTTGGCAGTAAAGTGGCGCTGACCTGGATGCCGTGTGCCGCATAAGTGGCAGGTGAGTCACACGGATCAGTTCTGATCGGGTGCAACTCGAGCCTACGGGTATGTTGGTTCGAAGAGTTGCAATCTCAGCCGTCGATTGCGAATGGGCACGATCCAACGAATTGGATTAAATCCGATTGAGTGTGAGTGAAACAGTACACCGGTTCGGTGTGACTGGGTGTGACTGGTCGATCTAGACCGTAGGATCTGATCCAACGGTCAGATTAGATCGGGTGCGTATCCTTTCCTAAAGGGTGCGTAGTGGCCTATAAATAGACCACTACTTGTCAGAATCCAGAAACACAAATAATCCGAATTTCTCCCACATCTCTCTCTCTATATTTTCTAGCATTCATTCTGCGTTCTGTTTTGCTGCAGAAAATAGAACACAGTGATTCTCGGTTCTTATATCCGTTCAAGCAGGTATTCTGTCCGTTCGTTAGTGCAAACGAAAATGGAAAGAATTTCGAGTTCGGGTTTCGATTTATCTTGAAGGCAGATTTGCTGTAACCCTTTGCATACCAATTGGTGGAGGCAAATACTGTCTTTAGAAAAGCGACATAGTCGTGACTTGAAGCGTATTACAGGTTCGGTGGAGATTTCATCAACAGTACAGATTGCAGCGGCCAATTTTTCCAACATTTAATACATTTTTGAGTTGTGCTACGTGCATAGCAGCTTGTACATAGTAGCTGTGCACAGATCCTATTTTCTTCCGGCTTGAGTCGGACAAAGATGATCGGAGCCGCTCATTTTGTTCTAAATATCTCGTTTAAGATCTCTGTAAAAAATGAGTTTCGTTTGATATCGTTAGAAGCGTTAACAAAACACCCAAAATCACTTTATAATTTAAGGTCTCTGAAGTGATTTTAGGTGTTTTGTTAACGTCTCTAACGATATCGAACGAAACTCATTTTTTACAGAGACCTTAAACGACATATTTAGAACAAAATGAGCAGCTCCAATCATCTTTGTGCGACCCGAGCCGGAAGAAAATGGAATTTGTGCACAACTGCTGCTATGCACGTAGCATTTCTGTACATTTTTTCATACATTCAAAGGTAATATTGTAATTTTATGTGGATAAAAACAAAAAGAAAAAGAGTATGAATGATTGAAAGTACAGTGTGAAAATTATTTTTCAAGAATTAACAACAAATCAGTGAAATCGCATGTTTCAAGCCGCAGCCCACCTTAACACAGTCGTGCGCGGCGGCAATTGACTACGATTGTCCAAATCTATTGACCAAAAAGCCGCCAGAAAGACTTCGGTGGCTATGTCTAGATGTAGGAATGACGAGTGGCATAATCGAACTGTCCAGTACGGGCTCTAGCCCACTGGCAATCAATTTGTATCCTTCTAGAAATAGGAGAATGACTAGACTGAGGCGTGAACCGACTTTAATCACAAACACATGAGTGGGGACTAGTTTCAAAATTACAGCTGCCATAAGACAAAAGGTACAATATTCATCAATACGTGGTGTGCCAACTTGAGATGTCCATTTTGCAGCGACCACAACTCGCCCCCCCTCTCTCTCTCTCTCTGCTTGGTGCTTCACCTCCCGGCAATTTTCCCTC